>KV425913.1:0-70110 GCA_001632375.1 Exidia glandulosa HHB12029
GGTGGGAGCGGGATGGGCTCCCTGTCGAGCTTCTCGTCGAGCTCCTCGATGAGCGCGACCTTCCATTTGAGTCGTCGTATCTGCCACACGCCGAGCCCGAAGGTGAAGAGCGGGATGAAGCCCAGGACGAACGCGGTCCCGCCGAAACGGTTGCGGCGCGGTGGACGGGGCACGCGGTTGTCGTCGTCTGCGGGCAGGAGACGCGGAGGCAGAGCGACGAGGGCTTTAGTGGTCTTGGGCGCGGCTGTGGAGTTACATCGCGTGGATGCACGCAACGTGCCGGTGAGCAGACGGCGGCGAGCGAGCATCGGGCGGAGTTGGCGTCGCGCTCAGCCTTTGCTCTCTCCCTTTCCTGGTCTCTGAAGGCTGTGACAGATTCTGGTGCCTGATGCTATTAACACCGTCTATCTCGTCGTGCACGCGTACTTGTCTGAAACGCTCGGGCTCCCGCAACATGTGTCCTTCCACCTGTCTTCCACAAATGGTCCACGAGCGGCTCTCCTCGGCGACACGCTCTGCGCGAAGATCTTTGCTCGTTGCTGCTGTTCATGTGTTTGGACTCGCGAATGAGCTTGCAATCAAGCATACCCCAAACTATTATTCTCCATCCTCCGGTCTTGTTCAGCTCCTCCTATCCCAGATTATACTGTACGTCACGGCCCTGAGAATCCTGCGATCGAGGATATATAGACCGGTTGAGGTAATCATCGCGTCTTGCGCGAGGTTACCGGCGACTATGAGCACGGCACGGTCCATCGCGAGGCACACTCGCGCTTCCGTACGTCGCACCGCGCGGCTCCCGGCTTTCAAGTAAGCTTTCACTCCTCTATGCTCCGTACGTAACTCTCTTGCTGATCGCGTTTGGCTTAGGATAACTTGCATGAGCGCTGCGTTTATTTGGCGGGTGATCACCACGCCACGGCATATAAAGCCCAGGATGCGCGCATACACGTCCTTTTGACGCGCTCGAGACACCTTACACATGGCCGATACGGATGCTCAGACGGTCGCGACGCGGTGGTTGCAGGACCTCAGCGTCGCGTGCGCAAAGGACGACGCGAGTGCATTCCAGGCGCTCCTTCTCCCCGACGGCGTGTATCGCGACTTGCTCTGTCTCTCTTGGGACTTCCGTTCTCTCTCAGGCCGTGAAGCCGTCGACCGCTTTCTCCGGGATGACAACCGGCTTGCACGAGCAGGGATGCACGCCTTCGCCATCGACGCCTCGACAGGTTTCGGTCCACCCTTCTTCTACCCCGTCCCCGGCGCGCCGCCTACAGTCCGCGGTATCCAGCTGTCCTTCACGTTCAAGTTGCAATCTCCTCCTGCGGTTGCCAAGGGACTCGCGCGCCTCATGCAGGATCCGCAAGACGGTCGCTACAAAGCCTTCACGCTGTTCACGAGTCTCCACGATCTCATCGGTCACGAGGAGATCGTCGGCGCTCCAGCCATTCCTCTGTCCTCAACATGGCGACAGATTAGAGAGGCGAAGGTCTCTAAGATAGAGTCAGATCCTACGGTCCTAATCGGTACGTCAGATCACCTTCGTTCTCTCGTGTATCGCGTCGCTGATGTATTTTTGTCAACAGTCGGTGCTGCACAGAACGGTCTCCTGACCGCAGCGCGCCTTGGTCAAATGGGTCTGTTAGTGTGCTGCAGCGCAACGCTGAAAACTGATGAAATTTGCAGGCATTCCGGCGCTTGTCATCGAGCGCGAGGCGCAGGTTGGGGACTCCTGGCGACAACGCTACGATTCTCTGAAGCTGCACACTTACAGCCGCATCTGCTCATGTGCGTCTCTTTTTCCCGCCTCCCAGCCTTTTATTTATCAAACAGCTGACGCGCCTTCCAACCTGCTCAGTCCTCTACGAGTCGTACCCGCAAAACTTCCCCCAGTGTGCGTCAGATCGGCATTCACTACTGCCAATGCCACATGCTTATAGACTTTTGCCTTTCAGACATGCCCAAGGATCGCCTGGCAGACGCGCTAGAAGCATACGTCAAGTCGCAGGATTTGGTTGTGTGGACATCTGCGGCTCTGCTTCCTACCCCGACGTACGATGACAAGACCGGACGCTGGACGGTCGTCGTGATGCGGGAGGGGAAAGAGGTGCACCTGCGCCCGAAGCATATCGTCATGGCCACGGGTTTTGCGGGAGAGGCGAATATACCGTCGTGGCCTGGCAAGGAGACGTTCAAGGGCGTTGTGTATCACTCTGGGGTGCATCCAGGCGGACACCACTTCGAGGGCAAGAACGTCGTTGTTGTCGGAGCGGTTAGTTCTCGTCGCGCATCGTACGCTACTAACTGAAGCTTTTTTTTGAACAGGGCCAAAGCGCGGCAGATATCTGCATGGATTTCGTGCGTTGCGGTGCAGAAAACATCACCATGGTCCAGCGCTCTGCGACGTGCGTCCTTTTCTTCGCTCTCATCGACATGCTGCATACTGATGGTCCGGGCATAGCTGCGTGACGAGCCTTTCAATCGTCGAGAATAACTTCTACACCCACTGGCCCGAGGCACGCTCTGTCGAAGACTCGGACTTCGCGGTAAATGCGTTCCCACAAAGCCTGCTGCTCCGCCTCGCAGCTGGAGGCGGGACCGCCATGGAGAAGGAGGCCGACAAGGAGATGCACGAAGGGCTTCGCAAAGCAGGATTCCAGCTGACGTGGGGACAAGAGTACGGCAAAGGCGAGATCGGGATGTTCGGCATCCTCTTGCAACGGTGCGTACTCATTACACGACTCTGCGACTGTCATTCTTACCCTTCCTGACAGGTTCGGAGGCTACTGTGCGCATAGACTTTGCGATTATGACTCTGGGTTTGCTAACGAACAGTCTGTAGGGCTGGACCAGGGTTGTGCACAGAACATCGCATCCGGCAGGATTGCGCTGAAGCAGGGCCAAGAAATCGCTCGTTACGACGAAGACGGGCTGGTGTTCGCAGACGGGTCGAAGCTCGCTGCAGACGTCGTCGTTCTTGCGTACGTCTTGACTGCTCGCTCCGCATTATCTCGCAAGCTGACGCCCGCGTCCAGCACGGGGTACAAGGGCATTCGACATACGGCGTCCAAGATCTTCGGCAAAGACCTGATAGACAAGACCACACAGGTGTGGGGTCTGGACGACGAAGGCGAGACGCGGGGAATGTACAGGCCGAGCGGCCATCCTGGACTGTGGTACGCCGTAGGCGGGTTCAACCACGCGCGCTTCTACAGCCGCCATCTCGGATTGCAGATCCTCGCCAAAGAACTCGATCTCAAGGCGTAATTGACGATAGTGACATATAGTATAGAGTAGATCTCCTCCTTTGATATCTTCGTAGAAGAACAGGCGTTAGTCTTTGTACATTTTTACATATATTACCGTAATGCGACGTAGTGTACGTGTAGTCAGCCCTCGACGCCACGGAGCGTAAGCAAGAAAGCGACGACTGAGAGAGGAGGTGGAAGCAGGTTACTCGGTGATGAGGTCCTTGATACTCCAGTCCTCGAAACTCCCGTCGGGGAGGTATCGACGGATAATGAGTGGGATTTTCTTCTGCGAGAGCTCCTTGATCGCAATCTGCAGCGCGTCTGTCTCGCCTTCGAGTGGTACAAGTATCGGCGCGTTCATGCTGGGAAGGAGAAACGAACCGGTCTCAGCCCAAACGGAAGTTGTCTGAGCGAGCGCAAAAGCGCACCTGATCTGCAATGCGCGTGTACCGAGTACGCGTGCCCGCTCGTACTTGGTCAGATACGGCGTCGTGACTTTGATCTTGTTGGGCTGACGCTCGGGAGCTCGTGCGGCCGCAACAGTCGCATCGCCGGCGTTCGTGCCGTTCACGCCTTGACTCGCCGTGCCGTTCAGTTCGCCGTTGCCGTTCATGTTGCTGAGCAGCTCGGCGTCGCCGTGGTTGACCTCGAGGACCTCCTCCTCCTGCTGGTCCATCGTCACGTCGAAGTTGTCTTCGCCCTGCAAGACCGCGTTGGGACATGGTTCGTCGCGCGCGACGTGGAACATGGACGCACGAATGTGGCATCCCCGTCATAGCTGGAACGTCGTCAGCCTCGTTCTAAGAGAGTTCTGGGAGGTGTGAGCGCACCCTCCGCCATAGCCGCCGTCGTAGCCGTCGTCAGACATTGCGCGGGTGAATGTTCGGAAAAGACAAGTCACGGGCGGAAGTCGAAAGCGTGCCGGCGCTTGTACTCCCCTTCCATCTCGAGTCAAACAATGTTCAAGGAAAACTCACCTTGGGGCTATATCTTCGACTCTCGCGCATATACGGTCTAGAGAGCTGTGGTTGTTGGTGATGGCTCTCCGAATCTGCGGCGATATCGACAGCGAAAACGACACCGTCTTCCCTGTGTTGAGTCTTGCGGAAAATGCTGCAGCTGCGTCCACTATACCGACGACGCAGCGTAAATGAGCAACAGACTTTGTGCGACCTTTGGCAGTATCGAGACTACCCTTTTGGCTGATCAGTTTGCGTTTCAGGGTGACATCTGTCTAGAAGAGCTCTTCACCTACATCAACGTCGCCCACTGCGCCATCCCTGTTACCCTGAACGACGACTGGAGCAAGACGACGTCGCTGGCGATCTGCAGCAAGCCACCAAATGGCCTGTTCGCCACCTAATACTTTATCCCTGGATTGCGGACTCTGGGTTATCGCAATCCGGGTCTTAGAGGAGGGGCAACTGAGGACGACTGGGAGGACGTTCTGGACACTGCGTATCTTGCCCGCCTCCGGGGTGTACATTCTTTACGCGACCGCGGCCAATGGGCTGGAGTGTTCTTTGAGATGCTCTCCGGCGAGACGCACGCGCGAACCTGGACCACGAGATTCACTATCACCGGTCACGACCAGTGAAGGCTCAACTAGTCTGTCAAACATCATCTACAGCGCCTGCATCTTGTCAAATTTCCGAACGACGTCTACCCGAGTGCCGATGCTAAAATCCCAATCGATATCCTCGAAGTCTGCAGACGACGGAAGCGCACACTCGACTGCAAGAACCTACACACGACCATCGCATGTATAATGGCAATACTGGCGCTTAGTGGGGATGCCCGTAAAGAGGCGTTGATTTCACTTGCGGACCATCTCGATGTTGTGCCGTTCAATGATGGTGGGATGACTCTCGTCTCAACACTGCGGCGATGTCATTGCAACGACGAGCGGCGGAAGGCGTATCACCCGATTTTTGCGTTTGGTCGGCCGGGCTTGATTACGTCGTAGAGGACTTCTGGTCTACGTTCACGGGATTGCTTTCAAAGGCTGAGGGATGTTCTCTCGACGGGACGTTCTTGGGACTGGACGCTGTGGGCTCTAAGAAATACTCTGGGTGGCAGCGCGCATGGTCTCGTGTCTATATCTCGTGGGTATGGACTGGCAGAGTTCTCTCAGAGCCGGTGGATATCAATTAGGGTGGTCAGCGCAAATCATGTCAAGACCCGGCACGTGCAGCACCATCCTTTAAAAGCTATTCCCGACGCGTATCTCCGACAGCGTTTCTCTCGCCTCCCTTCCACTCCGTCACACTCGACGACCAAGTCCCCCCGCCCGCCGCCCGCCATGTTCATCGCTCCCAAGAAACCGCGCTCCTGGGGCACCCGCTTCTCCCCGCTCGTCCCAAGCACGCCCAGCTCCCAGTCCACCACGCTCGGGGACGCCTTCGCGCCGCCGTCGGTCGATGTGGCGGACCCCCAGCCTCCTCAGCCGTCTGCTACGCCTGCCGACGCCGAGGTCGAGCCAAGGCGCGCGCCGTACGGTCATCTCCCGCACGATGCAAGCGTCTTTGTGGCGAGGTCAGTGTCGATGACGGCGACGCGTCGGAACTGCCCGTTGACGCGTTTTCTCGCAGTCTTCCCTCTCATCTGGGCGTGCCGGAGCTCCGACAGTCGCTCCTGGAGGTCTTCGGCTCGTACAAGCCCGTGAGCCATGTCAAAGTCATCGGACCCGACGAACGTGGAGCCGTGTGCGCCTTCGTCCAGGCAAACGTACGCGTCATATCTCGAGCAGTGCGGCCCAGTCGACTGACGCGTAATACAGAACAGCGACGACGCGTCCAGCCTCATCGACAGGTTCCACATGTCGTTCTTCCACGGCCGCCCCATCCGCTGCGAGCGCGCCAGGGCGCTGCGCGCTCTGTTCGTCTCCTTCAAGCTGCCTGCTAGCCCGATCTCAGAGATTGGTGAACATTTTCCGCGCTCCATGAGGCTGCACAGGCAGCAGAACGAGAGGTTCGTTCGTTCTCTCATCGCAATACGGCCGGTTTCAAACCCAGTCAATCCAGATATGTGCGCGTGCTCTACAACGAGGACGCCGACTCGTTTGATGCAGACGATCCTGTCCAAAACGCATCATATCCTTCCGCACGCGACCCGCTCTCCTGCGCTGGCGCATACTTCCCAACGATGACGTTCGACATGGAGGCAAGTTTCGATTCGCTTCGCTGATTCGTCGTGCCTTACTCACCTCCACGCCAGACGCTGAGGACATTGTGCGAGTCTTTTGGACCGCTCGAGCACTTCGAGCCTGCGGTCTTTCCTGATGTGGCGCCTTGTCCTCATGACGGCCCACGCGACCCGTCCATGTATGCGCAAGTCCTTGAAGTCAAGTGGTCACATCGCAACGACTCTGTCTCGGCATTCAATGTATGTGCGATCTTCGTACAGTTTGTGCGCATATATGCTGACTTGGACTCGTCACTGTCTAGCTATTCGATCATCTGCCCTTCATCGCTGTATCTTGGGCTCACTCACACCCATTCCATCCGGATGCGACGCCCGCTCGTCCTCCCATATCTCGTTTCGTTCCTCGCTTCGGGGGACCGTACATCAAACCCGCAGTTCCCACACCCGCGGATGTCTTGCCAACGACCTCTGAACCTGCCACGTCCGAGAATGCAGCGGCTCCAGCGTCTTCAGCATCCCCTCCTCAACGCATCACGCCTCGATTTGTGAACGCCACCGAGATCAACGCCGCGTCGCCATTCCACGGTATAACCGAACGCGACTTCCCACCGCTTTCGAACAGGACGCCCAGGAACCTCGACGGTGTGTGGAGCAGGCCGCTCAGAATCACTGTCCCAAGGTTAGTATCTGACTAGTCGACTCCCATTGAGTAATGCTAAATGCCTATGCAGTGACGGTATGGCTACTGCCAACGAAGACGAGGCTGCTGCTCAACGTGACCCCGACCAAGATGCGTCCAGCATCGACTCGCGCTCGCCGACGCCTCTACTTTCGCCTACGGCAGACGCGCCGCCGACGCCCTCGTCCCCGGTCCCAGTCACGCCGCTGAACGCGGAGTTCTACCAGCCTCAGCCGGATCCTACGACGCTCTTCGTCGGTGGTATCGCTATCGCTCGGGCCCCGTACTGGGATGAAGAGCAGATCCGGGCGTTCTACGCTCGTTACGGCCAGATTGTGGACGTTACATTCGTGAAGCCTGGTAAGCCGTTCGCGCCGTCTCTCACGCGGTAGGTCTTGTTGACTCCTTTAATCCAGCGTCCAAACCCGTAGGGTTTGCCTTCGTGAAGTTCGCGAGCGAGGCATCGACTGCAGAGGCCATCGCAGATCACGTATGTTCTTGCACTGCTGCTCATGCCCGATCTCACCACCGGCAACAGATGAACCGTGGCCACGACGGCCAGCAGATCAAGGTCAAGGTCAAGGACTCTGGTCCGTCTTATCGAGGCTGGCACCGTGGCCGTGGCCGCGGTCGCGGCGGCTTCCGCAGGTTCATGGCGCCCAAGGACGCCGCCGCCGGAGGCTATGGGCTGGGTCTCGGCGATGTTCATATTGCAGAAGAGCAGGAGAATGGGTCCTCCGACGGGCAGCTCGTCTCTGCGACTGAGCACTTGGCGCTCATCGACCGCCCTGTGCTCGAAGACTTGCCCAAAACTGGATCATACACTATCCTACAACGCAGCGCCTCGCTTCCGGACATCGAAGCCCGCTTCGACACGAAGGATTCCGAATCGTCTATCGACGAACAGAGCGAAACGTCGAGTATCAGCATCCATATGGATCATCCGTCTTTCGCACACTACAACCACATGTCGACACCAGCTACATCTGTCACCGACACGTCTGGCAGTGTCATCCTTCCGCCGTCGACGCCGCGCCCTCAGTCAATCGTCCAGCCGGGGCTGCAGCACTCGCACCAGCAGCACGACGCTCCTTTCGTCACCCAGCCACATGTACAGCCGGTCTTCTATCCGTACCCGGTTGCGCCGCTGGCGTACTACCCCCCGCCGTCGGCCCAGCCGCGTCTCGATAACTCCACATCCAGTGCTCCCAACGAGAACTGGCAAGCGCATGCTCAGGGACAAGGACAGCAGATGGCCGGACCGTGGGCGATGGCCCTACATCAGCCATTGCTCACGTACGACCAGAACGGGGTGCTCGTACCGTACTACCCGCCTATGTATGCTCGCCCGCCGCCACCACCGCAGCACGGGCAGCAAGCACTTCAGCAGGTGCCGCAGCAGCAGCAGCCGAGCAACGCATCATCGTCGACGCCGTCACAGTCTGGTCCTCCCATGTCGTGGCCGACTCAGCTGTACGCGCCGCTGCCGCCGCAGATGTGGATGGGAATGGGTCTGCTCCCGCCCAACGGTCCTACCGCAGATGGGAGCCAACAGCAGCAGATGGCGCAGATGCAAGGCATGCCCATCCCACCCGCACACTTCGCTCGCAGCCAGCAGCACGCAATGCAGCAGTTCGCGGCCGCTGCTGCTGCGCGCGGTGTGCAAGTCAACAAGCCGCTCTTCCGCCCGCCTCCTGCTCCCAGCACGCCGCGTCAGCTCCGCACGACGGTCGGCATGAACGTCGACGGCTCGCCCGTTGCGTACCTCCCGGCGTACGGCGACCATAGCTTCGCGGCCGCCCCGCCGCCTATTCAGCAGCAGCAGCAGCAACCGCCGCCGCCGCCCCCGGCCTTTGTTCCTGGCTTGTCGATCCAACAGCAGCAGATGCTTCAGCAGCAGCAGCAGCAGCAACAGGGCAGGTTCATGCAGACTGCGCACGCTCAGCACTGGTAGAAGACAATACGACAAGAAGACCTCGCTTATTCACTTCCTATCGCACCTAGCAGATCCACTGAACTTTCACGGCATACTCTTTTTCTCTCTCTCTCGCACTAAATCACGTCCTTCGTCCACTCATCTCGCTGTCTCGCCGCCCCATCTCACGTCCCCAAGTTTCCAACTGCACGCCATCCATCAACTTATTCGATCCATCCAAAACCGCAAAATGTACCATCATCATCTCGTCTCTCATCGTCGCGGCCACGCCGCGCTGCATGCTGGTTGCGCTCATGTGCATCGAGCCTTCGCTTTCCTGTTCCTATGATACGTCCCAATCGCCCGCCCATTCGACGCATTTCCCTTAGACTCGAACTAGCTTACCCTTTCGACGGTACCCCCAACAGTACTCCCGTGAACACGTACCGTTAGTTAGAAGGTGTTCCGGATTATGATGAATAACAATAACGGTGTGACCGTGCTCTTCTACGCAAATAAAGCTGTGGTGTGTGAAGCGGACTGGGCTCGACGTTTATTACGCTATCTAGTTTCTTTTCTGGTGTAATCCAAGAGCGGCATGGTGCCCGTTCGAAGATTGTGAGCGCCACCGGAACCGAGAGGACAAAGTGGAGAGCGCAAGTTCGCACTCCGGTCAGCGGTCTTGACCTCTCACCACAGCTCACACCCAACCCACTCGCACCCAGCAGACTTCTCGACAAGATGGGTGGCGGCGACTTGAACATGAAGAAGTCGTGGCATCCTGCCCTGATGAAGAATCAGGAGCAGGTATGGCTCAAGGAGAAGGAAGCGGTAAGTCGCATCGCTCGCTCGCTCGCGCACTGTACGGCCGTTCTGACGCCCAGCATAGCTCGAGGAGAAGAAGAAACTCGCTCAACTACGCAAGGAGAAGGAGGAGGAGCGGCAGATGCAGGAGCTCCAGCGGCTGCAGGAGGAACAGACGGGTCGAAAGCGGACAGAACGACTCGACTGGATGTACGCGACGCCGGCCTCCGGAAGCACCGCCAACGCGAACGACCTCGAGGAGTATCTCCTGGGAAAGAAGCGCGTCGATAAGATGCTCATCGGCGACGAGCACGCAAAGGTGCGCACAGCTCAGACTGGTTGCCTCAGTTCGCTGACAGTATTCCCAGCTCGGAGCCGCGCACAAGGACTTTATCGCCGTGCAGAACGCCAACACGCAGCGCGATATCCTCTCCAAGATCCGCGAGGACCCGTTGCTCGCCATTAAACAGCAGGAACAGGCCGCGTACCAGGCGCTCATGAGCAACCCGCTCCGCATCAAGGAACTCAAGGAGAAGAGCGGGCTGAGCAAGAAGGAGCGCAAGGAGAAGCGCAAGGAGGAGAAGGACAAGAAGCGCAAACGCTCGCGCTCTCGTTCCCCGCGCCGCCGCTCTGCCTCACCGCCCCCGCGTCGAAGGGACGACGACGACGGTCACAGCCATCGCCGTCGTTCTGACTCGCGTGGACGGAGCCCTGATCCCGAACGCCATCGCAGCTCACGCAGGGACTATGACCGCGACCGCGAACGCGACTATCGTCGTCGCAGCAGAAGCAGGAGCCACGAACGCAGACGCGACCGACGAAGCGCAAGCCCTCCACGGCGTCGAGACGACAGAGACAGAGCAGACTCCTCGCGTCGTAGCTCTGAGGAAGACCATCTGCGTCGCCCGCCGACCCCGCCTCCTGCTGGCCCGCCAGTTCATCCATCGCGCATGGCCTTCATCCAAGGCGCTTCTTCCTCACGCCCACCGCCGCCATCTCGTCCA
The DNA here is from genome assembly GCA_001632375.1 of Exidia glandulosa HHB12029. Lineage (NCBI taxonomy): Eukaryota > Fungi > Basidiomycota > Agaricomycetes > Auriculariales > Exidiaceae > Exidia > Exidia glandulosa. The sequence goes on from KV425913.1 coordinate 10,798, forward strand.
GCTCCTTCACAGGCGGACACAGACCGCGCTGCGCGGCTGGCGGCCATGAGCTCTTCGGCGTCTGACCTCGCAGTCGAGCGCGAGAAGCGGCTTGCAGAACTTCGTGCTCGTGAGCAGGAGGAACTTGCGCGCGAGGAGGCGGCACGCTTGAAGAGCTTCAAGCACGGCGGCGTGGGCTCGTTCCTTGAGAAGGAGAAGGCGCGCGCTCTGATGGGCAGCGAGGGGAACCTCGAGGAGCGCATCCGACGCAACCGCGGTGCGCTTGTGGGTATCGACTAGTCTTGTGGTTTTAGTTTTGTAAATGTCTGAGTGTAGTATAATATACGAGACTGTGTCGACACGTTGCGCGTGCATTTCGGAGACGGACTTCGGACTCGCACCGCACTCGTTCCTCTTGTCCTTTCCCGCACACCGTGAACTATGCGGATAACACGCTCGCTGGCGGGGGCGCTCCCCCTTGTGGCCTCGGCGTTGGCGTTCGAGGTCCCGATTTCGCACACGCAGGAGGCGAAGCAAGTGTGCAGCGGGATGTGGGGCGGCGACAACGCGTACATAAACCGTGCGGCCTCCACGCTCAGCGCGTTGCTCGAGACTTACGCATTACTAGTGACGTTCTTTCCGCAAAACTCTGCTGGCCAAGTGGCCGTTGTGATATATAACTGGGACGACGTGGAGTATCTCGGCAGGGCGTCCTCAGAGCCTGACCAGCCCGTGCGTATTCCGTCCTGCGCAGCTACTGCTACACGCTGACGCGCCCCAGCCTGTGTACATATGCACGTCGCGCGCGGTGCTGGAGGGTCTGTGCAGGCAGGCCGACCTCGGCCACTTTATCCTCGACCTGCCGCCGGGCAAGACGCAGACCCAGACGAGCATATGGAGCGCCTCGATCGCCTTCCACCCGCCCACCTCGCGTCGCCAAACCAGCGAGAGCGCGACGCCCACAAGCACTGCGACTGCGACAGCAACACCGACTGCCGCCGCGCCGGCGCAAACGCAGATCGTGGGCGGCGGCGACGCAGGGCGGACGATGTACTATTCCTCGCCCATCGAGTACGCCGTGCGCAAGACGGGGTATTACTGCGTCGGTGCGTTCGCTGTGCCAAATATACTTCATACACTTCCGCTGACAATGTGTTAGCGACCGTTCCGGTCACGGTGCAGCGCGGCGCGAGACAGGATGAGGCGGACGTCGTGCATGGGAGCTACGCCGGCGTCGTTCTCTTCAAGAACACGTTCGACGGCAAGCTGCCCGCGACGGACTACCCGAAGATATACCTCTACCTCGCGCTCTTCCTGGTCTACACCATACTCGGCGCCGGTTGGGGATGGCTTTGCTACAAGCACTCGCAGGACTTGCTCCCCATCCAGGTGCGCGCTGATAGATTCAGGAATTGGAATGGAGGAGCTGAAGCGCCTCGTTAGAACTACATCTCGAGTCTCGCGGGCTTCTTGGTTATTGAGATGGTCGCGCATTGGGGATACTATCGCTATCTCAACGCACATGGAGGCGGCGTCTCATCCACCGTCTTCCTCATCGTTGGTGCGCCCTACTACACACCCGCTTCATCTCGACACTGACACGCTGTGCAGTCGCGATCCTCGACGCCGGCCGTAACGCACTCTCGTTCTTCTTGCTTCTCATTGTTTCTCTTGGTTTAAGCGTCGTCCGCCCGTCGCTGGGCAACGCGACCATGCGCAAGTGCCAACTCCTCGCCGGCGCACACTTCATCTTCGGCATGCTGTACGCCATTGGGATCGTCGAACTCCAGCTCGAACAAACACCAGCACTTGTGCTGCTGCTGTTCGTTATACCACTCGCCTTCACGCTTAGCACGTTCTTGCTGTGGATCATGTACGCGCTCAACGGTATGTTAGCTTCACCTCCGCTCTTAGGGTCCAAGTGGACTAATACACTGCACGTGCAGGGACGATCATGCAGCTTGCGCAGCGCAAACAGCGGTTCAAGCTCGGCATGTTCAAGCGACTGTACTGGGTGCTCGTGGGCGCGGTAGTCGTGATCATGATCTTCTTCGTCGTGTCCTCCATGGCATTCTCCAATCGCATGGCAGAAGGTTCGCATTTTTTCGTATCGTTTCTCGTGACTATCACTAAACCCTGCATTCAGACTACGCCGCAAACGCATGGCAGTCGCGCTGGTGGCTCCTGGACGGCTGGCTCGCACTCCTCTACCTCGTCGTCTTCGCGACCATCGCGTACATCTGGCGGCCGAGCGAGAACAACGCACGGCTGGCGATGTCGGACGAGCTCGCGCAAGATGAGGAGGAAGCAGAGGATTACGATATGGCTGCACTGGAGGATCGCATGAAGGGCGAGGACGGCGAGGACGATGACGACGCCGACCAGCACACGCTCGTTGAGAACGGCCGCCGCGGGCGCAACTCTCTTGGCGACGACGGCGTCGTGTTCGAGATTGGGGATCAGGACAGCGACGAGGAGGAGGAGGCGCATAAACGGCGGCAAGGGCGATTGTCGGGCGAGGAGGCGACACGGCTGATGCGTGAGGGCGGCGACAGGAACGTATAGAGTTGGCTATACTAGTACTGATCATCGTCGTTGCGAGTGCCCGCTAATATGCAGATGGATGGCTGTTATGTACATAGAACGCAGTCTGATTTCGACACTACTGAAGATGGGTGACGGACGTGGATGGCTATATGTGAGGGGAAAGGAAGGAGTACGGGAATGTCCATTAGACGTCTACTCTGATGCGTTGGAGAATGGGAATTATACGCTCCCATTCCTGCATCGACTGAATGTGTGGTTAGCATGATGAAATGTCACATAGATATCTGGACTCACAGCGCGATACATCTCGATTTGGCCGTCGGCGAGTGTACCAAACATCTCCTTCATCTCTGCGCGCTTCGCATGCTGGAATATGACCTGCTCCTTGAGCGTCTCCTCGCCGAACGCGTCACTCGTCTCGTGCGCAACAGTGACAGCCTCCTCGAGCTCCTTGATCTTCGAGTCCAGCTTCTTCATGCGCTCCACGCGCGTGCGGTCGTCGTCCGCGCCGCGCAGGGCGTCAACTCTGTCGCGCAAATACGCGCCGAGGCCGAGCCCGGAGGAGCCTGCGTGCCCGGAGATGATGGCCGCGAGACGGTCGCGCTCCTGCACGACGCCCGAGAGGTACTCGGACAGCTCCTCAAAGTCGAGCTGCTTCTGGTCGCGCAGCTTGAGCACCTGGCGATTCACTTGGGAGTACGCGAGGAGCGAGTGGAGGTGCAGGAGGAAGGGGTCGATGGAGCTGTCGGTCTGGAGGATGAGGTTTGCGTCAGTCGATGAAGGTGGAGGGTCGAAAGCGGTTAGGGGACGCACGCTGTGGCGGATGAGTGAGGAGAATTCAAGGAGCGTGTTGGAAAAGTGGTTCAGGGGGTCGGTGATGCCGGACTCGAGGAAGCCAAGGCCCTGGACGGCGATGGCGAGGTCCTTATAATCCGCTGACAAGTCTGCAGAAAGGGTCGTTAGAGAACGACGATAACTCGGTGTAGTATGCGTACCAATGTTACGAGCTCGCACACGGGTGTACAGTCGGTCGATATTGGTCATTCCTTCCTCTGTCTTGTCGACTGACTCGCGCATGGTGAGGAAACGCTCATCCGGCTTGCGAACGCGGGAGAATGCGTTCAAGAGCGTGTCTGAGATGTTGTCGAATAGTGAGGGAGCTGGCTCCAGGTTTGGCGGGTGCGCGAGGTGCTGGTGCATGTGCACTTGCTGCGGAGGAATTAGCGTGAACTACAGCGGAGGCAGGACTAGACGGACCCATTCTGACGACTCGAAGAATGCCTTGACAAGCGTACTGCGTTGGAGTGTGGGGTGGCGGCCGAGACGCTCAAGGAAGACATGCAGACTGCGGGCATGCATGAGCCACGATGATGGCACGGCCGACGAGATACGCACTCTTGTCTGCGGCGCTCGATGAACTCTGAGCTGAAGCGGTCGCCGGTGATGTATTCTGGTAACGGCGTAAATGCGCAGGGGCGTAGCGAGGCTAGAGGGACATACCCATCCTGTGCTTGTCTGGCAGGGGAGGGACGACGCAGGCTGGGAAGTCCCTGGAGAGATTCTCGCGCAGGAAGACAAAGTCCTGGAACCGTCTGCGGGCTGACGGGTTAGGCGAGTTGAACGTGGGCAGGTTGGTCTGCGGGTCGTCGTCAGCAGTGCGAAGGAGCAGGGAGCGCGAGCTGGCCGACCTGGGCGGTGACGAGATACGAGACATAGGCGTCCTTGGTATCGGCGAGCTCCTTGACCGGGTCGCGGACCGACGTGGAGAGATAGCCCTCCCATCTGGGCTCGTGCGGTCCGCGGCTGTCGTCCTCGTCCGGGACGCTCTGTCTGAAGCCAGGGCCGGGCGACGGGTCGGACAGCGCGGAGGGCTCGTCGTCGATGGCGTAGCCGGCGGCGGCGACGTTGGAGGGCGCGGCGTCCCAGTCGACGCTCTCGAATACGTCCTCGTCCATTGCGGGTGAGGGACGCGAGAGCCAGGCGGAGGCTAAACACGGGCGATCTGGAACAGAGTCCGACCGCTCTGTCTTGGTCTTGAACCATCACCGCACCCACCGCCCAGCTCGCTCTACCGCACAGGACGCGTCTCCCAGAGTCTCCCGCCGACTCCCACAGCGTACCAGAGCAGGCTGGCACCCGGTGTTCCCACAAAATAGACGCGTCGACTTGGTCTGAATCAGCCGCTGAACTTGTCTAAGAAAATCCAGCCATGAGCCGTGAGTAGATGTGCCCGAGGGCTACATTGTTCCAGCCATCGCTCACAGCGCGTCGCGGGCAGAATATGAGTACGACGACGCAGACGGGTTCATGGACGAGGACTACGACGAGGTCACCCAGGAAGACTGCTGGACCATCATCTCCTCCTTCTTCGAAGAAAAGGGTCTCGTCCGCCAGCAGCTCGACTCGTTCGACGAATTCGTCCAAAACACCATGCAGGAGCTCGTCGACGAGAACCACGAGCTCGTCCTCCACCAGAGCGACCAGCACACCGGCCAGGATGGCGACGGCAACGTAAGCGACGTGCTAACGCGCGTTGCGCACACGTTGAGCCCCCGCAGAAACGCTACGAGATCAAGTTCGGCCAGATTTACCTCTCGCGCCCGACCATTACAGAGGCGGACGGCAGCGTCACGCCCATCTTCCCGCAAGAGGCCCGTCTACGCAACCTCACGTACTCTGCGCCTCTCTACGTCGAGATGGGCAAGACGACAAAGATAGCACACGATGACCCGTCCAAGCCGCCTGGTGACTTCGACTGGCAGCCAGACCCGACCGACAACAACAGCGAGATGCAGAAGGTCTGGATAGGCAAGGTACGCTTCAAGACTCGACCGCACCCTGACTCGTCATTCTGACTCGCTCACCACAGGTCCCTATCATGCTGCGTTCGAGTTTCTGCATCTTGAAGACGCTCTCGGACCGAGACCTGTATGACTTGAACGAGTGCCCCTATGACCAAGGCGGCTACTTCATCATCAACGGCTCCGAGAAGGTCCTGATCGCCCAGGAGCGCATGGCGGCCAACCATGTCTACGTCTTCGCCAAAGCCCAGCCGTCGCCAATTAACTTCCTGGCTGAAATTCGGAGTGCCGTCGAGAAGGGTGGCAAAACCATCAGCTCGTTCCAGGTCAAGATGTACCACCGCAACCAAGAGAAGACTGTACGTGTACCGTTCGTCGCTGGATGCAAGTCTGACAGTCCTGTAGAGCGGGAACACGATCAAGGCGTCTATTCCGTACATCAAGCAGGACGTCCCCATCTGGATCGTCTTCCGTGCGCTCGGTGTCATGTCGGACCGTGACATTCTCGAGCACATCTGCTACGACATGCACGACACCCAAATGCTCGAGATGCTCAAGCCGTGTATCGATGAGGGTTTCGTCATTCAGGAGCGCGAGGCATGTCTAACGGCCGCTCGAGTTCCGTTGCACGCTCTGACTTTACTTCTAGCAAGCGTTGAGTTTCATCGGTGTTCGTGGCACTACAACAGGTCTGAACAAGGAGCGCCGTATACGATATGCGCAGGAAATCCTGCAAAAGGAGATGTTGCCACATATCTCCATGCAGGAGGGCTCCGAGTCGAAGAAGGCCTACTTCTTGGGCTACATGATTCACCGTCTCCTCTTGGCCGCGTTGGAGCGTCGAGAGCTCGATGACCGTGACCACTTCGGCAAGAAGCGTCTCGACCTCGCTGGTCCACTCCTTGCAAGCCTGTTCCGGATGCTCTTCCGCAAGTTGACGAAGGATGTCTTCCGGTATCTGCAGAAGGTCTGGCTGTTCCTGATACACTTTGGTCTTGCCGCTGACTGTCCATGCGTTCAGTGTGTCGAATTGCGGAAGCCTTTCAACTTGAACCTCGCGGTCAAGTCGAACACCATCACGAACGGTCTGAAGTACTCGCTGGCGACGGGTAACTGGGGCGACCAGAAGAAGTCGATGAGCGCCAAGGCTGGCGTGTCGCAGGTGCTGAACCGATACACCTTCGCATCCACGCTCTCGCATTTGCGGCGTACCAACACGCCGCTCGGACGTGAAGGCAAGATCGCGAAGCCGCGCCAGCTGCACAACACGCACTGGGGCATGGTTTGCCCTGCCGAAACGCCGGAAGGCCAGGCGTGCGGGCTCGTCAAGAATCTTGCGCTTATGGCGTGCATCTCCGTCGGCTCGCTCTCCGCGCCAGTCATCGAGTTCCTGGAGGAGTGGGGTCTCGAGTCGCTCGAGGAGAACGCGCACTCTGGCGTGCCATCGACCAAAGTCTTTGTAAACGGTGTGTGGATGGGCGTACATCGCGAACCAGCGAACTTGGTCAGGACGATCAAGAAGCTCCGCCGGAAGGACGACATCAGTCCTGAGGTGTCCGTCGTGCGCGACGTGCGCGAGAAGGAACTCCGGCTATACACGGACGCGGGGCGCGTGTGCCGCCCGTTGTTCATTGTAGAGAACCAGCAGCTCGTCCTCAAGAAGCAGCACATCAATTGGATCCTGAAAAAGGAGGACGATGTCGGGGACCCGTACAAGTGGGAGAGCCTCATCAAGGGCGGCGTCATCGAGCTGCTAGACGCGGAGGAAGAGGAGACGGTCATGATATGCATGACGCCGGAGGATCTCGAGAGCTCGCGGCTGCATGCTCGTGGCGTGGCGGCGCGAGAGGCCGATTCGGAATTCGACCCTGCCGCACGACTAAGGCAGCCAGTTACGGCGCATACATGGACGCACTGCGAGATTCATCCTAGTATGATCTTGGGAATCTGCGCAAGCATAATTCCGTTCCCAGATCACAACCAGGTGCGTTCTTCTTTATCCTGCATATCTGTGCGACTACTAACGCATTCGTAGTCTCCTCGTAATACCTACCAGTCGGCCATGGGCAAGCAAGCCATGGGCATCTACCTGACGAACTTCCAAGTCCGTCAAGACACGATGGCGAACATTCTGTACTACCCGCAAAAGCCTCTGGCGACGACGCGGTCGATGGAGTACCTGAAGTTCCGCGAGCTGCCGGCTGGCCAGAACGCCATCGTTGCGATTCTGTGCTACAGCGGCTACAACCAGGAAGATTCCGTCATCATGAACCAGAGCTCTATCGACCGTGGGCTCTTCCGCTCGATCTACTACCGCAGCTATATGGACACGGAGAAGAAGTCGGGTATGCTGCCGCTCGAGGAGTTCGAGAAGCCGACGCGCGACACGACGCTGCGTATGAAGCATGGCACGTACGACAAGCTCGAGGACGATGGGCTGATTGCACCGGGCACCGGTGTCACGGGCGAGGACATCATCATCGGCAAGACCGCACCACTGCCAGCCGACAGCGAGGAGCTCGGGCAGCGGACGCGCAGCCACAATCGACGAGACGTGTCGACGCCGTTGAAGAGCACGGAGAACGGCATCGTCGACCAGGTGCTCATCACCACGAATAACGATGGACAGAAGTTCGTCAAGGTTCGTATACGGTCGACGCGTGTGCCGCAGACGGGCGACAAGTTCGCCTCGCGCCACGGTCAGAAGGGTACCATCGGCATTACGTACCGTCAGGAGGATATGCCCTTCACGGCTGAGGGCATTACGCCGGACATCATCATCAACCCGCACGCCATTCCGTCTCGCATGACCATCGGGCACTTGGTCGAGTGTCTGCTGTCCAAGGTCGCGACGCTCATCGGCAACGAAGGCGACGCGACACCCTTCACGGACTTGACCGTCGAGTCCGTGTCGCAGGTGCTGCGCTCCAAGGGGTACCAGTCGCGTGGGCTCGAGGTGATGTACCACGGCCACACGGGGCGCAAGCTGCAGGCGCAGGTGTATCTCGGCCCGACGTACTACCAGCGGCTGAAGCACATGGTGGACGACAAGATCCACTCGCGTGCGCGTGGGCCTGTACAGATCCTGACACGGCAGCCGGTCGAAGGTCGTAGTCGAGACGGTGGTCTCCGTTTCGGAGAGATGGAGCGTGATTGCATGATCTCGCATGGTCTTGCGGCGTTCTTGAAGGAGCGCCTGTTCGACGCGAGTGACGCGTACAGATTACATGTGTGCGACATTTGCGGTCTGACTGCGATTGCGAACTTGGTGCGCAGGCTTCACTTGCGTATTGGCGCCGGCCCCTGACTTCTTCGACAGAAAAAGCAAAGCTTCGAGTGTCGCGCATGCAAGAACAAGGTTGCTGTGTCGCAGCTTTACATTCCCTACGCAGCGAAGCTGTTGATTCAGGTTTGTTTGCTTCTCCTATTGGCCTCCACATCTAGCTGACGCTGCTGTAGGAACTGCAAAGCATGAACATCGCTGCCCGCCTCTACACAGTCTCCTCCGGTCGTACGCGCGACTAGGTCCTTGTTTTGTAGCAACTGTATTCTATCTCATCGTAGTCGTGTTGCAACGTGATATTTTGTGTGACCCCGAGCGTTTAGATCCGAAAACTGCGTCATTCCGGCGCCAGCGACACGTCCTGAGTGCAATGTCTCTTGCCATGGACCATGCACGCGTATAGACGACCGACCATAGCGACAGCGGTTTGGCGACGCGCCGTACAGCAGCCAGAGCCGCGTCGACACGTCTTTGCGCCGTTCCACCGCGTCTACAAGCCGCTCGTAATCATCCTCCCGTTTGCTGGCGCGACCGCCTACCTCGCGTACCGCGCGACGCACAAGGAGCCATCCGCAAAGCTTCTGCTCCACTCGCAGAGTATCATACCGCCTAATGCCAAAGTCTACGCGCCGTTAAACCTATCGCCCGTCGAGCCGCGCTTCTCCCCGCTCTCGCGTTTCCTCGACTTCATCCGGTTCAGGATACTAGAGCCGCTGTTCACCTCGGGGCGCTTCGTGCATCTATGCATCCTATTCCTGCCAGTCATCTTCTCCACGCCCTTGCTGCTCCTTGGCCCAGTCGACGCGCGGTCGGGTGAACGATGGGGAGCGGTCTGGTGGTACGGCTTTCTCGTGAAACAGATGGAACGCGCAGGTCCTACCTTCATCAAGGTCTGTCTCGAGCTCTGTGAATGTACATGTTACTTGTGTTAACACTCCAGAACAGCTAGCGCAATGGGCAGGCTCGCGTGCAGACCTCTTCCCACCGCTCTTGTGTGAGCGCTTCAGCGCACTGCACTCGAGCGGCAAGGTCCACAGCCTAGCATATACGAAACGCGTAATAGAGGGCATCTTCAGCCGACCGTTCGACGAGGTCTTCGAGGAGTTCGATGAGATTCCCATCGGTTCAGGCGCCATAGCGCAGGTGCGTCGAGCGCGGCGCAAAGTATCTTTGACTTACTGAAGGGCATCAGGTTCATCGCGCCACTCTTCGAGCCAACCTCCTCCCGCCTGATTACCTCAATCCCAAGCGTAATCACGACGTCGACCGCCGGTCCTTGATAACAATCTCGCCGCCAGCACCTGCGTCCGTCCCTTCTGCCTCTGTCGCCATCAAGGTTCTTCACCCGCGCGTCACCAAAACCATCTCCCGCGACTTGTCAATCATGACCTTCTTTGCGCGAGCCCTTACGCTCGTTCCCGGGGTGGAATGGTTATCGCTGCCAGAAGAGGTCGAAGTGTTCGGGGAGATGATGCGCGGCCAGCTCGACCTGCGCAACGAAGTACAGAACTTGATTCGCTTCGAGCAGAACTTTGCCAAAAGGCAAACGCCCATCTCGTTCCCGCGGCCATTGGCGCAGTTCTCGACATACGAAGTTATGGTGGAGGAATATATACACGCCTTGCCGCTCAACTACTTCCTCAAGAACGGCGGCGGTCCCTTCGATGCCATGATAGCTGAACTCGGTCTCGATGGCTTCTTGGTGTGTTGCTTGCCAACAAAATTGTGTCACTCGACTAATCATTCCCAGAACATGTTACTCCTCGATAATTTCGTACATTCCGACGCACACCCCGGCAACCTACTCGTCAAATTCTACAAGCCATCCACTTCATACTTGCTCAAAGGCGTCGCCGCCTCGATCTTCAACCTCGAGCCGCCGTCTGATCTCTCGTCCACTCCAGACGCGAGCGCAACGATTGACCGGCTCACGAGCCTTGCGAAGGAACCCGACGCATGGAGCGCAGAACTCGACCGCCTATACGAAGACGGATACCGGCCAGAAATCGTATTTCTGGACGCCGGCCTCGTCACGACTCTGAACGACAAGAACCGCAAGAACTTCCTCGACCTCTTCCGCGCGATTGCAGAATTCGACGGCTACCGCGCGGGAAAGCTGATGGTCGAACGCTGTCGCACGCCAGAACTCGCGATCGACTCGGAGACCTTTGCCCTGAAGATGCAGAACCTCGTGCTGAACGTGAAGAGCAAGACGTTCTCCCTGTCGCGGATACGCATTGCGGACGTATTAACGGACGTGCTCAAGTTCGTACGGCAGCACCATGTGAAGATGGAGCCCGATTTCGTCAACACCGTCATCTCCGTGCTCCTATTGGAAGGCATTGGACGGCAGCTCGACCCGACCCTGGACCTCTTCAAGAGCTCCTTGCCTATCCTCCGTCAACTGGGGCGGCAAGTCTCCGCAAAGGAGGCTCTGGCGCAGTCGGCAGATGTGGGCGTGTTCTTGAAGGTGCGTCGCCATGCCCCTTCTTGCTATCTCGTCTCAGTACGGCTGCAGATGTGGATCTGGATGGAGGCCAGGGAGCTTGCCTCAACCGCAATCGTGAACGCCGATGACCTCGTGCATGCAGATTGGTGCGCATTCCCAGCACGCATCCCTTTGCATTTACTCACTTTGCCCCACAGGCTGTCCCCGAACATATAGAGAATACTGTACTGCAATGTTATTGCTACCTCGCCTCGCGTCGATCTCTTCCCTCTGTTGCCGCTTTTGCCCCTGAGGTCGACCGGGAAACCTGAATACATGAGTTACAACGGCACAAAGGACGCAACTCGATTTGGTAACTGTCCCTTGGGATGACAGACAAGTGCCACTCGCGTATATATACAAGCTTCCTTTTGTTGTTTTCGCCGTCCTCCTTTTTGCCTGTTCGCAGAATCGGTATGGAGGCCTTCGGCGAGAAGTGCGACCGGACGTCGGTCATCAAAAGCGTGCTGGACGGTTATCCCGCTAGCAATGCCATCCTTCGCGAGCTCCTGCAGGTACTCGTGCCTTGCAACGTACATTGTGGCGCCATACTAAAATGATGTTCAGAACAGCGACGACGCGGGATCTACAACTCAGACGTTCATATTGGACGAGCGCACGTACAACGCGGAGTCGCTTCTCGTGCCGGAACTGCGTTGCAGCCAAGGCCCGGCACTGCTCGCCGTCAACGACTCTGTCTTCCGTCCTCAAGATTGGGAGGCAATTCGAACGATCCATTCGTCGTCGAAGAAGGATGACGCCACGTGAGTCCGGGGCCCACTTGCATGTCAGCGCCCTCATAGTTTGACTTCCAGAGCTGCGGGCAAGTTTGGTCTGGGGTTTCGGTCGAGCTACCACGTACGTGTGCAGACTTTGCGTAAACTCTGTAGATCTTAAACTACGGTTCAGGTTACCGACTTCCCGCAAATCCTCTCGGGTACCACGCTCGTAGTCTTCGACCCTCACGAACTGGCCGTTCCAGAGGGCGGTTTGCGAGTCTCGGACTTCCTACCCGTCGACCCCCTGCACCTCGACCAGCTCTCGCCTTTCAAAAGTGCCGTTCCCCTCGACGCAGTACACTATCCGGGCACTGTCATACGCCTCCCGCTACGGACGGACATTTCACCGCAACGCATCTCGTCGTTCATCCCCACTGCGAAGTGGATGATGCAGCTCTTCAACAACTTCATCTCGGACGAGCTCGACGAAGAGATGCTCTTCTTGAAGAACATAGAGAGCATCAGACTTGTTCACATCGATCAGGACGGCCAGCCTACGCAATACGCCTCGAGCCGCGTCATCTTTGATCGTCCGAACGACCGCGAGCTTCGCAAGTTTCGGGCGCAGTACGGTCCAGAGTCTGCGACCTTTCGTGTACGAATCGAAACCTCGAGAGGCGAGACCCCTCCCCAAGTTCAAGCGTGGCGCATCACGCACTGGAACGCTCCAGAGTCCGAAGTTCGTTCTGTGCTGCGCCGCGATGTCGGTCGTGACGCCAGCGGTGAACTTGCGAAAGACAAGCTGTTCCCGCATGCTGCGTGTGCATTCCCGCTTAATCGTCCCGCTGGCATCGCTACGAACGGCAGACTCTTTACGCTTCTGCCTCTCCCGATCTACACGCAATTTCCCGTGCATTGCCACGCAATCTTCGCTCTCACGTCTACCCGGCAAGCTCTCAAGAACTCCCAGGAACGCGGTCTCGGCGGGCGCGACCAGTACGTTTTCACGACCTCTGTGAGCTGCAGCTGATGTCGCGGAGACTTCTTGTGGCGTGGAACAGGCTGATGTTCGGGACCGTTATTGCTTCAGCGTGGGCACGACTCCTCGATGCTCTGGTTCGGCTTGATAGTCACTCTGACATCTATGCTCTCTGGCCACATCCCGACTCCCGTCGTGATCCATACTGGGAAGCGATGGGACAGTCGATCTTGCGTGTCGTCCTTGAAGAGTCGCTCCAAGTCTGGCCTGTGCATGGTCATTCTTCAAGGCATGTCGCCCTGAGCTCATGTCTCGTGGCTCCGCCTGAGACCGCCGGCTCTATTCTCAATATCTTGGCCTGTCTTGATATCGACGTTGTCGTCCCTCCGCCGCACATCCACAGTGCCCTGCCGAAGTCGTCTTTCGATCCCCTCTCCGCACGCGCAGTCCACCGATTGGTACTCCAGGTCAGTAATCGCCTCTGATCTATCGCGCGTATGGTTGACAAGTCTCGCAGGCTGGGGACAAGATACTCGATCAATTATCCAGCGACGAACGCATCAGCTTGGCCGAATTTCTTGCGTCGTCGGCTCGTGTCGACAATGTCTCCGGGTTGAGCCTCGCGCCCTTACACGATGGGAAATTCGCTGCACTTCGTCCATGCAGCACCTTCGCAGAGAAACTGGTTCTCTGCGAGCGACAGGACCGAGACGTGTTCGGTGGCTGTTCGCGTACGCTGGTAGCAATGGACCTCATGGGGCCCTGTCTGCGGAAGGTGGTGACTCAAGCACAAGTTCAGAAACTTCACAACGTCACCCCTCTTACGCCGTCGCTTGCACATGCGTTCGTTCTCGAGGCACTTCCAAACGCTTCACCGGACGGGCCCGAGGAGGTGCCTTCGCAACCTGTTCAGCTCGCATGGGTGCTCAAATTCTGGGCATGGGCTTCGACATGGCCTGAATCGAGAACTCTCTTCAGTCTTCTCAGTCGGTATCATGTACTCCCGACGCACCGCGCAACGTTTCGGCGACTTTGCGACGGGATAGTCACATGCACTGCCAAGTTCCTCAACGGAGTCACAGGCGTCGCGTTCCAGCGTCTGGGTGTGCCTTTTCTGCACACCGACGCTGCACAATCTGTTCCATTAATGCAGTCGCTTGCTTCCGCCCGCAGCCTGGAGGACATGGCGTTCATCGTGCGGAAAATCGACAATTCCCGCTTTGCGCTGCTCAGCGAGAAAGAGACGTCGTCAATCAAACGCCATTTCCTTGCTATCCTCAACAAGTCATACAGCGCGTTGCCCGATCAGGCTGCGCGCGAAGACTTTGCTGCCTTACCGATCTTCGACACTGCATCTACCAAGGTTCTGAAGTCCGGTGCTGCACGGCGTGTGTGTTACCTTGGCCCTGCCGCTGGTTCTGTCATATTTGTCGGCTCCGATGTCCACATTGTGCCGCGCATTCCTGGCACTACATTTCTGGACATGTCGGACCGTGCGTTCGGTGCGGCATTGTGCACGAGCGACTGTTTCGACGAAAAGCAGGTCCTCGAACTTTGTGTCCCGCACCTTGCACAGCATCCGCACGAACTTCTTGACCATCTCCTGCACCGGATGTTCTGCCGATGGATAGACCTATCGCCTGGCGCGCGAGCCGATCTGACCTGGTGTGCTGTTCTGCCAGTCAACGCAGCGGGCACCACCCGCATTCCACTTGCACATGGTGTCAATCCCAACTCCGCAGTGGCAGTCTTGTTCTCGGAACGCGAAGAAGTCTTCCCGTCTGGTCGCTTCCGTCGCGACTCTGATTGGGGTTTGCGTCTTGCGTCTTGCGGAATACTGCAGCGCGCCCTCAGCGAGAAGATGGTGCACGAACGCATGCGTCACTTCGCTTCGGCACGAGCAGACTCTTCAGCTGTCAAGCTGTTGGAGCTCGCCGACGCGCACTATCAATCCTATCCTACCACACGCTGGCAATTCGCTCTCGATGTGGCCTTTCTCCCACACCCCGAACGAATCAATGAGCGATGCGCTTTGCAAGACTGTCGTGACTCTGAGGAACGTTACCTATTCGATCTCGTCGTACCTGTCATTGGTCGTGTCCGCGTTAAATCTTCTCAGCTCCGCGCCGCATTGGGCTGGGCTACTGTTCCGATCCACATTGTTGTCAGTCAGCTCAAGCGCATTGTCGCTGACACTGTGGACGAACGCTCGACACATTCCGAACGACTCATGAGAATCATCCGCTATCTCGCTGCAGCGCTTCCCACCTCCACGGAGCTGATGTTGGGACTCAAGAACGACCTCGACGGCGTAGAGTGGATCCCTATCGACGATACGACGCTTTGTCCGACGAGGCACGCAAACCGCGAGATAGACATCGGACCTTTCAGGCGGGTTCCCCTCAGTCTTCGTGGGCCAACTATCTTCGACTTTTTGACGTTCATGGGATGTAGCGTCCGGTAAGGGTTGCTGCTTATAATAACATTAGCACGTTCTCATTCGCACCTAGCCCCGGGCTGTCCGCTCTGATCGCAGAACTCCGCGCCTTGCAAGGCGCATCCGGTGCAATATCTGTCGCGGTACAGTTGCTCAAGGAGATTGTGGATCATCATCAACCTATCGACCCCGCGGCTCGCGCTGACATCCCGATCCCGGACACTCGCGGGGTCTTGCGTGGAATCGACACTGTCTACTTCAACAACGCGCATGGCGACATCTTTGACAACACAACGATCACGCATGCCAATGTCTGTCACCCAAGCGTTTCGCAGGTCCTCGCGGAGGCGCTTGATGTGCCGAAACTCACGGACTTGCTCGCGACAAGCGCGGAGCTGGATGACGATGACGAAGAGGACTTTGGCGAAGATTTGTACGACCGCATAAGGGGAGTGCTTCGTGATTATGATCGCACGTTCGCCATGAACGAGTTTGTGGCCAACGCAAACGACGCCTCAGCGACTACCTTCACCGTGCTCCTCGACGAAGGCGCATGGCCCGTCAATTCAGCCCTGTCGCCAGAATTGGCCGAGTGCCAGAGTACGCCGGCTCTTCTGCTCCACAACGACTCTCGCTTTACAGCGGACGATTTTCGGCGCATGCGTCGCTTTGGACGAACCAAGGACGCTGTTCAAGAACACGCTGTAGGACAGTTTGGCCTTGGAGCGCTCAACTTTTGGCACTTCTGCGACGTAGCCATGATTGTATCAGGTGAAGAGTAACTTGGTGAACATGAGCACAGCACTGATCACTTTGTAGGTGAATATGTCATGTTCATCGATCCTAGCAAGTCGCATATCCCCCAACGCAATCGAGCGATGAAGCGGGCGTCCCTACGATTCCAAATAAGCGCCATTCGAAGGTGTCCTCCGCATCTGGCTTCCATCATACTCGTATCTCATACCAACGTAGCTCTGATCATCTTGCACGGCTGTACGGTCTCTTCGGCTTCACCGATTCGATGGACTATTACGATGGGGTGCGTCATGGGGGATTCTGCTTCTCCATCCTGACAGCACGTAGACCATTATTCTCCTTCCACTTCGCTCTCCAGCACACGCTAGGAATAGCCTACTTTCGCAATGGGCCCCGAGCAGCGTGGACGTCCATGCGTTGATCAAGAGCTATTTCGATATGGCCCGCTTGTCGTTGTTCTGCACGACCTTGCGCGCAATTACCTGTCAGCGTAGAACAGCAGACCGCATCACTCCTGACATGTGGGGCGTATTCGCACGCGATCCGACGCTTGACACCTCCCGCTTCAATCTTCAGGTTCACCATCCGGATACTCACCGCAGCTCGGTCGAAACGTGGTACTTGCAGCGCTCCATCGTCGAGAAGAACAGTCTGCCAGCAGAGCTGCAACCTCTACTGAGGAAGGATAGGTTCACATTGACCTTGATCACTGGAAGAGTGCGCTCCTCTCGCAGTCGAATCATGGCCTCTGTTCCCATGCCCGTCACAACGGCCCTGCCGATCCACATCTCGGCACCCTTTGTTGTCGCATCTGACAGGCGCAGTCTGCGGTACGAACCCCCGGACGCCAGGGGTCACTGCACGCCGGGCTCAGCGTTCAACACATATATCCTCGACAGTCTTGTTCCTGACGTCTACTTCGAGTTGCTCGAACAACTGTCTCTGGCTCTCCCTCCTAGCACTGACCTATGGGACTGGTGGCCGCGGGCGTCGGATGACAAGGCTACGCAGACTGTGACTGCTGCCTTCTACTCTCGGCTGCCCTCCTCCGCGCACAAGATTCTTCGTTCCGCGTCCGGGCAGTTTGTATCTGCACGAAATAGCGTCATCTGTCTCGACAAGAGTGATCCATCGTCGATCAACGGGTTCCTCTATCGCCTGCAGCCTGACGACCTATCGTGCCCACCTTCGAGCCTGCAGAAGAATAATGCTTTCAGCGGTCTGCCAATCATATCCCCGAGCTACGTCCGCTTTGTTTTGATGCGCAGAGAGCAGCTTCTCGAACAACAGCTGACGGCGCAACGTCCCTCACTTCATCCTGCGATCGAGGCTCTGTTGACGTACCTATTGGACAACAACACAAGCGTAGATGCACTCCGACTTCTACCGCTGTCCAGCGGGGATATCGGCATGTTTGGAGAGCCGCAGGTCTTCTATGCCCTGACCTCTACGGTAATACCACCAACGTGTCTTAGCCTGTCACGCTTCGTCGACACTCGCATCAGCATCTCAATGAGGAAACGACTCGTCGACGTGGCTACAAATGTGCAGCCTTTCGATGCGAAGGCGATTCTGGATCTGCTCGCTCGGGACTTGCGTCTCGTTCCGCAAGATAGCTGCGTCGTCCAGCCACGCTTGCAGGAATGTATCCGCACCTTCTGGGAAGACTACGCGGCCCGGCGCATTCCAGCATCTTTCGACGAACTGGGCGACCTTCCGCTGCTTCGTGCAGACGCTCCACTTCGATACGTGAGCCTTCGGCTCTGTCGCGCGGGCGGTGCACTACTTCGCCCAGCGTACCCTGATACGGATATGCGTACGCTCCTAGAGGATCTTACTGCTATGGGCATGCAGTTTCTGCACCCTGACGTCCGCACTACGATACCTTTGGACGATCGGCCAAACCTCGAATTCACATTGCTCAACGTGGTCAGCGCGCTGCGCAAACTCGGGAGTGTCGTGGATATCATTCACAGAGTTCGCAACCCATCCTATTTCGCCGCATGGATTCGATCGAATCTCCCTGTATCTGCTCCTCCAGAACTAGGATTGTCGCAGCTGCCTATTTGGCCAGCATGTACAAAGACCAGTCAGGATATGCTGGCTGCGCTCGACGACCTGCGGATGCTTCCGCCCTCGTGGAGCTCGGGAGATTCAGTCCGTGCCGTATCTCTCTTTCTCTCGCCCGGGATATTCTGCGCACCATATGACACATTGCTTGCACGCTTTCTTCCAGCGTCGCGTCACTGGTCCACTGCCCAGGCGTTTCAATCGTTGACATTTCCGAGCAACGTCGAGCGATCGCACCTCCCATTTCTGCTCCATGTTCTCCGTCTCGTTTCCTTCAGCGATGTCTCTTCTCGATCAGGAGGTATTATCCCGGACGCCTCAAGAACCCTCCGTGCACCATCGACGATGTTCGACCATCGCGTTCCAGTATTCGCTGCCGCATTCCAGAGTGTCGCGGGGTCCAGGTTCGTCCACCCGGAATTTCGCTCGATGATCGACCATCTGGTTGGGCTGGGAGTTCATAGCGCAATCAACTTCAGCACGTTCTTGGAGGCGGCGCACGCTGTGGACTCGGACTTCTGGGACGGGACCCTCGACGTTGCACGGGCGGAGCAGATTTTCGAGTGCTTCCTCGAGGACTTGCCGTCGACCCTGCGCAGACCGGATTTCCAGCGATGGAATGAGTTACGTGGTTTGCACTTCGTCCCACGCACTACCGGGCAAGTTGAAGGCTTGACGTTTGTTTCTGGACCGTACATTCGGAATCTGAACACGATCGTCGCTCCCTCGGACATCGTACAGCCAGGATACGAAGCTATCGCGTGGACGCAGTGTGCCCGACTGTCATCTAGACACCGTCCTTCGCAACAGCTTCTCATCGCTTTCAGCGAGTTTGGTCAACCGTCAATGGATGATGTGGTAAGCAGCTAGCAGTACCCATGTTCTCTGAATGTCCTAACTCGGAGATCATCTCAAGGTCGCGCATCTGGTAGCGCTCGCTACGAAAGTCGTCATCGATCACGCCGGCAACGCGACGCTCCTCAACTGCCTGAGGGACACATACGCATGGCTCGACCGCCGCGCGGACGAGGCTGGCAGACACCTCCTGCGGCACAAAGACACTGCACTGTTCCTCAACATTGATTCCACTGCGGATGCTTGGCGCTTCCAGCCTGCTTCAGCTCTCGTGGTCGGCTTGACATGGGACGAAGAAGATCTCTTCGGCGTGCGGGAGTGGCTGCTCCCTTACAAAGCACTTCTTCTTGCGGCTGGCGCTTCCCCGATTGCTCAGGTTGAGTTCAAGCAGTCGGCGCGCAACTCGAGAGCCCGGCCAAGGATCTCTGCGGAGAAATACAACGACATGCGACTTGAGGACAAGTTCTGCGACTTTCAGTTCATCTCCCACAGCGGTACAGTATTCCGAGCCCACAAGTTGATCCTTGCTGTCGCGTCTGACCATCTGGGCGAGCACTTCTCCGGGACATGGTCGACATCTCCCAGCGAGACGCTTGACGAAACGGATTTCTGCATCGAAAGCGTTCTCTGTACGTCCATTTTGAGACGTGTTACCATCAGCATGGACCAGCGACTCATACTGCTCTCCCTTACTTTATAGCGTTCTTGTACACGGGCAGCATCGAGCGACCAACGCTGAAGACAAACGAGGAGGCCGGGATCGTCTTGAGGGAACTGCTCGACCTCCTGAAGCTTGCAGACATGTGGCAAGTTGAAGGATTGAAGGATGAGGTAGCAGCCATCGTCGCCGGAGAGTTGAAGCTGGTCGGGCCAACCACAGTCCACGAAAGTGCGTAACGCATTCATCTATCCTTACCAATACTAATACCAACACAGTCGCGGAGCATGCTCGAACGTACAATGTGGAGGCGCTGGTCGACCATTGCGCTGAGTACATTGACAAGAATCGGAACACGCTTCGCCTCCTTGGATGCGCATCTTGAACACATCTCGTCTTGCAATCCCCGTATAAATCACGCAATACATCTATATCATGTCTACTGTTCATCGTGCCTGTGGGCGTTCGTCAGAGATGTGAACTCTAGCTCGCACAGCCATCCAGCTCCAGCTACGCGGATCGCCATATTGCGACCGGATCGGCATATTGATCCCAGATTTTATCTCCTCCCATCGCCGATCCCTCCCCCGTCCTTATACACCATGGTTAAGAAGGTAGTGCGCGCCGCCGATGGTGTCCCCCCTCTCCCTGTCTTCTGTATGCCCGATCGCGTTGCATGTGCGGTTACATTCCCTGACATCGCATAACACAGCGCAGGGCATTGTGACTGGCAACCTGCTCTACGCATCTGGATGCATCGGGTGCGACAACGACCTCAAGCTTGTCGGCGATGATATCAAGGCGCAGACCGTACGCTTGTCTTAGTACAGTTCGCGCATACCTGCTAAGCGAACATCGCAGACCCGCGCACTGGAGAACATCACGAAGGTGCTTAAGGCTGCAGGATCTGACCTCGAGCATATCGTCAAGGTCAACGTCTACCTGATCAACTTGTCCGAAAACTTTGCGCCCATGAACGAGGCGTACCTCAAGGTGCGCTACAGCCCAAGCTCACCCATAGCGTCCTATACATCCGTCATACTGACCGCAACTGCAGCACTTCGAGGGCGTAACTCCTCCAGCGCGCACTTGCGTCGGTGTTGCGCAACTCCCCGTCAACGCCCTCGTCGAGCTCGAGCTTGTCGCCGAGATCCCGCAGTAGTTGTAGCCTTTAGCAGATTACCTGCCTTAGCTGGCGTGCAGACATGTACAATCAAGGAATCAGAACTCAGACTTGGCTGCGAGTGTACATTTTCACGGTTTCCACAGGCCTGTGTATGAGCAGTCGTGGTGTTCGTCGAGCCCCTATTGCGGACGAACGGTCCGGCATCGCCATCGATCGCCGGTCGGCCGATTCACGGCGTGTCAACTCCGAACTGCATTCACAGTATTGTAGTCCAGTACCAGGTGCAAGGTCAGTCGCTTGTAGGAACGAGACAGGCTGAAATAACTAACGCTGAGGGATGCCAGCGTGCGTGGAGGGAGCGTCATCATCGTCGTAGTCCATTGCAAATGCACGTGGACGTGTGTGATCCCATCCACGAACAGTGCTGCAGCTTCGTCCTGCGCGAGAGGGTTCAGCATAAAAGGCAGTTGTATTGAATTGCCTACGGCAAGACGAGAAACCAGAACCCAAGACCAGGCGGCAGCAGTAGCAACGTTGGGGGAAAAGCAAACGGCGTTGAAGTACGGGTCGTACGAACATGCATGCAGACGTGCGAGGCGTGGCGTGGCGGAGACATGATGACTGGAATGCGAGCGAACACAAAGAGTCCCAAGGAGACCACACGGCCGGGAGAAGGGGCGGGGCGATGAGTAGAATGAGAGGTCAATGCAAGCAAATGGGTTTCGAGAGCATGGGATGCAAAAGCAGGCAGGTCAGTGGATGGGGGTTGGGGTTGGGTTGAACGGAACGAAACCCAAACACAGTGAGAGGAGACGTGAGCAAGATGAGGTGAGATGGCATGAGCGAGATGGAGGCGACGGCGGGTGATATGCACAGATGGACGGCAAGAAATAAGCACGGCTGGGGATGCAAAGGAGGCTTGGAGGGGCGAGGGTGGGATGGGCGGTCGACAGCAAGTAACAAAGATCAATAAGAAATGGGTTTGTGGATGGGTTGGGTTTGGAATGACGGCGAGCAGGAGACGAGACTGGATTATATAACACATGGGAACTGGAGGCGCTACGGACGTAGAGAGTTTTAGTGGGGGTGGCGTTGAGGGTGGATAGACCTCCTAATGAGGCCCGCGTAGGGATGAGTACGCAGTCGACGACGTCGAGTGCGCAGAGGGCGTGCATGCACGCCCGTGACAAGAGATCGGACTGCCGGGCCGATGCTAACTGCCAAGACCGGTTGGACGGCATGTCATGCCGAAGCGTCCATGATCGTCGTTCATGCGCGGCCATGGCTGTGCCCGCTGAGACTCGCGAGCATTCCGCGGACGCTGGAGCGCGGCGGCGAGACCGGTGGCGCGCTGCTGAAGCGCGGGAGTTCTAGCTCGACGGGTAGCTGCATGTCGTCTGCGGCGCACTCGTCGCTGGGCTGCCGGCGCAGGAACGAGATGCTAGGCAGACGCTTGCGCACGGCGGCGCGTAAAAGGGACGAGCCCGAATGCGCGCGCGTGCCAGAGCGCGGATCCGCGTCGACGTCGGCAGGGATGCAGTGCGGACGACCGGAGGCAGGGAGGTCCATCTCAAGCGAGCGTCGCGGGAGCGTGTGCGGCGCGTATTCATCTACGGGAGATGCGAGGTCTACGCCGTCGTCCTCCTCGTCGCGGAAGAAAACGTCTTCCTGCGGTCCGCTGAACTGCTCGCCGCCACCAGAGATGACCATGTCGAAGGCGTCTTCAGGGAACGGGTAACCGTCCTCGACATCGTCGCACTCGTCCTCGCCACACGGGAACGGTACGCTCATCTGCATCTCCATCTGCGCCATCTCGAAAGCCGCAGCAGCTCGGCGTGACGCGGATGCTACGACTGCAGCGCGATGATACACGCGCGGACGGACGTCCCATGTGCTCTTGGTGCGTCGCATGCCGAGCGAGCGCCGACGTGCGCGCCCGTCCTCCTGCAGGCTGCGTCGCTCGTCGAACTCATCCGATGTAGCTGTGAGCTCGACTTCGTGTGCGCTGAAGCTACGCGCAAGCGGACTGCGCGATGCAGGTTTCGTCCACTCGACGTGCGGGGGACGGCGAGCGAGCGAGCTGCAAGCCCGACGAAGCGCACGTTCCTCCAGCGCCGCGGCATACGCACGCTCCTCGGCCTGCGCGCGATCGCGTTGAGACTCCAAGTACGAGCGGAGGACGCGCAGCCTGCCCGCATGCGTATGCAGCGCGCGGTACTCTGCAGCGAGGGCCGCGAGCTCCGCGCGCGCAACCTGCACAGGCGTCAGGCGCGGCGTCCTCCTCCTGTGCGTGCGCATTGGCAAGCGCGACGATGCAGGCTTAGCGGGTCCGGCGTAAAACGGATCATCGTCCTCTTCGTCGTCATATGCGCGAACAAAGACGTCGACCTCGCCCTCGCGCGGTGTGTCGACGCTCGAGTCGTCAGCAGTCAGAGCCCCGTCGCTGTCACTCCCCTCCATCTCGTCACTGTCGTCCTCATCGGGATACGGCCAGGGGTACAGGCCATCGTCATCGCTCGAACCGGAACGGAAGGACTCCGAGCTTGCGTGACGGTCTCCAGGGACGCACCCAGCGCGCTGCGCAACGGGTCGTGCACGCTCGAGTAACTCTATCGCTTGAGCATTGGTGCGACGAATGAGCGACGTGATGGTCCATGTGTCGTATCCGGGCTTGTAGCGACTGCTAGGCGTGGGTGTATGCGCTTCGAGTTCGTCTTGGAGCGGTGGAGGCGTAAGAAGTGGGAGCACGAAGCGCCGGAAGGAGTCGACCTATCACAAGCATGAGACGTACGAGCATAAGCGAGAGAGGAGGACGTACCAGGAGAGAACGTGCGCGACGACGGAGGAAGCGGGAACGCGGCCCCTTGACGGCGAGTCCGGGAGGTGCGCGTGCTTCGGTGATGGAGCTAGCCACTGGCTCTGGCTCTGGCACTGGGTCTGGCACCAGCGCGGATCGGTCTTCCGCAAGGCTGCTGATCGAGGTGGTATGGAGGTGCTCGTCGGTGGTGCTCGTCGAAGACGAAGAGGAGAGTATCGCGCTGTTCCGGGAGGCGGGCATCAGAACCGTGTAACAGTAGAATGGAAGCGCGCGAAAAGAAACGGGCGGGTGGGCCGACTGACCTGACCATCGAAAAGAACGTCGACCGCCTGCGCTTGTGCTTCGCCGTGTGCGCAGCGGGCTGAACAGACGGCGGCTTGTTCAGCGAGCTGGGGGGCGCAGGCGGGACCTCGGCGTCCGGGTGTCGTTCTCGGTGCTGCTCGCGCTGGGCCTCTACGCTCGCGAGACTGACGTCCGCAATGACGTCTTCAAGCGCCGCAACACAGGACTCGATGAGCTCGTGGCGGGCTGAATGGCCGTCGATCCAGGTGCAGGTGAGCGCACGCTTGGCGAGGTCGAACGTGACGACCTCGAGCAGCGCGACGTGCGACGTGCTCACGTCGAGCGCGTGCGCAGACGGTGGTGGTGGCAGGTCGTGCGTCTGGAGCAGGTCGACAGTGTGAGCCCATGACGCTGGGAGGGGCAGGTCATCTGGCAGCTGTGGGAAGGCGAGCGTGAAGAGCACGGTCGGGAACGGGGGCTGTGGGACGAGACGGAGCAGCATTAGAGCTCATTAACGTGGGCGATGAGCACGCGAGAATGGAGGGATGGGAGGCGGGGGAAAGGGAGAAAGGGAGAGAGATGGATGGCCAAATTCGCGCCGGAGCAGAGAAGCCAGCCCGCATTCAGTTTGGAAACGTGTTGGCCGCAAGCCCTCTGATCCACTAGCCGTTATCACCCTCTCTGTATGCGCATTAGGCGGTGCTCGCCAGCGAGACTGTACAGTCACTGAGCACTTTTCTCGCTACACGCCGTATACAGGATCCTCTGTCAATCTGCCACTCGTGTCCACTCAGCTCTCCTACTTGGAATGTTATTCCAAGGATGTGGCGCAAGACGCCGGTGTGCGCGATACCGAGTCGGCCGCAAAGTATGTGAGTCGGGCTCAGTTTCTGTACTTATCAGCGGTTCAGTTAACTTGTAGAACCCCTGACGACCCCCGGGGGTCGTCAGGGGCTCCGGTGATAAGCGCGTATTCCCGTCCGCAATACCGAGGCCCCAGGCCGACAATCTCTGCTCAGCTCTCTGCTCATGTGTGCAGCGCATTCTCGTGTACAGGGCGAGCGCTATGAGATCTCTGCACTGGTAATCAACACGTCAAAGGAGCGCGAGTGCTCGGCTTCACATCGACATCCTCCAGGCGCGCGACTCCGAACTTGTCGCAATGCTGGCCCCAGTGCAACTTGAAGTTGGATGACCGTGGGCAGTCTATAGAAGTACTACCACCTTTGACCGCTTCCAACTACGCTTCCAGACACGTCATGCACCTCTGGCATCGCCTCGACAAATCCGACTGCAACTTAGAAGTTAGCTTTGCGAGGCCCGTCATTGGATGAGTCTGCGTCGCGGCCGGTTGCGCGAGTCAGTCCTCGACACGGGTTTGTAGTCGTAGACGTCGCAGGCGTGCTGTGCGTGTAGATGGTAAGAAGCCAAGCACCGGAACCCTTTCGAAAACGCGTTCGCCGCAAGACGCGACATCACCCTGCGTGTATGCGGTGCACTGTGACTGAATAGACGGCCTCGCGTACATACTCACGTTCCAGTTTCTTCTAGTGCTGTCACAATACACAACGTTTACAGTTGCCTCTTGTCACCCTGCCAGCTGTCTCTACCCAGCTTCCCTCCATGGGTCTCGCTCAGAGCAAGCAGCCCCGGTCCCGCGCCCAGGCGCATCTGCGGCATGTCTGGCAGAAGGACGACGAGCGCCGTCGCTCGCTTTCTATCGGCCGGACAAGAACAGCAGAGCTAGAGGCAGAAGATGTTGGATCGTACGCAGAGTCCGAGCCCGGCACTGGCCCGATTCTCTCTGTCTCGACTCCCACCATCGCGAGCGCAGGTTCCAGGCCTTTACAGGAGCGCCAGCAAACGGGATTCAGTCTCTCGTCCGCGACCGCCGTCTACTCTTCGTCCGAGCTCGACCCGATGGCTCTGAACGCGAAAGTAAGTCCCGCCGCAGTCCAGAAGTAACGGTTCGCGCATCACGGAGTGCTCGTCGGCGAACGGGGCGTGCCGAGCATCGCTTCACAGTCAAGCGCACCGCAATTTAACTCACTCGCGTCTCTCTCTTCCAGTTCCCGCCGCCTCCCAGACACCCCCAGACTCTCCAGGCAGCCCTCCAGACTCAGCAGACAATGCCCGCAGCCCAGACCGTCCCTTGCCAGGTCAGTAACCAGCTCGCAACACCCGCCAACCTGCTAAACTCGCTCTGCTTACCTCAACTGCGCACCCTCGACCCCCTCCGCTCGCAATTCGACCTCTACGGCCCCTCCTGCCAACACTTCATACCACTGCATTGCGCGCAAACCGCTCGCACAACTCGTTCGGTCTCGCGGCGCTCCTCGAACCCGCTGATTGCACGCTCCCCCGTCCTCGTCTCCAATCGACCTCGAACGCGTCTCGTACACCGCGCATGCGCATCTTCAACGCCGTTCCACCCTCCGATCGCGCGATCCCGGTCGCCATACATAGTATCGCACGGGCAAGACGCTCGGCAGCGGCACCTACGCCGTCGTGAAAGAGGCCGTCCATATCAAGACAGGCAAATACTATGCCTGCAAGGTTATCAACAAGAAGCTTATGGAGGGCAGAGAGCACATGGTTCGTCGTCGTCCTGCACCAGGACGTTAGTGCTCATGTTCGTATCGTCGGACAGGTGCGGAACGAGATCGCCGTGCTCAAGAAGGTCTCCAGCGGCCATCGCAACATCGTCACCCTCCACGACTACTTCGAGGTGCGTCTCGTACCATGTCCGTACCTCGCCAGTCAGACGCTGACTTGCCCTGGTTCCTTCCCGCTGCTGCTGCTGCGCGTCTCCAATTTTGTCCTGCCGCCGCTATGATCTGTCCGATCCTCTTGGCTTCCCGCCGCGCTTTTGCACGGCCTTGGCTCGTGTTTGCCATTGCCTGCCGAAACGATATGCGGGATTGCTTGAACGCTGCTCAATCATGCGCCGTTCACGCATCTAGACGGCGCATAACCTCTACCTCGTCTTCGATCTCTGCACTGGCGGCGAGCTGTTCGACCGTATTTGCGCCAAGGGAAACTACTACGAGGCGTACGTGTTCCAGAAGGATTCCCGGGTGGATTGGACACTAACGCTCCGTCTGCTTGTACTCAGCGACGCCGCTGAGCTCGTACGCACCATCATCAAGGCCGTGCTGTACATCCATGGGTGCGGTATCGTCCACAGAGGTCTGTCCATCCGTGGAGTGTCTAGACGCAAGTGCTGACGCCTGTGCAAAGATCTGAAGCCCGAGAACCTGCTCTTCCGCTCTCCTGCTGAGGATGCAGACATCATGATCGCCGACTTTGGCCTCAGCCGCGTCATGGACGACGAGAAGTTCAAGCAGCTCACCGAAATCTGCGGCACGCCTGGCTACATGGCGCCCGAGATCTTCCGAAAATGTGCAGTCCTCGTCCTCGTCGTTGTCACTGTTCTTTCTCCCTGACACCGAACTCAGCCGGCCACGGGAAGCCGGTGGACATTTGGGCGATGGGCGTGATCACGTACTTCCTGCTCTGCGGGTACACGCCGTTCGACCGTGACACGCAGCAAGAGGAGATGGAGGCTATTATTGCGGGCGACTACAAGTTCGAGCCGAAGGAGTACTGGGCGAACGTCTCGGAGGTTGCGCGCGACTTCGTGCGCACGCTGCTTACCGTCGACCCCACGAAGCGGCCGACTGCGCAGCAGGCGCTCGAGCACCCGTGGCTTGCGAGCAGCGAGCCGCACTTCGTGGCTGACCCCACGAGCCCGACGGGCGGCCCGAAGGATCTCTTGCCGAATATCAAGGAGTCGTTCAACGCCCGCAAAACTTGTGCGTACATTTCCGTTGTCTACCTATGGGGTTACTGTGCTGATAATGCACGCTCCGTTCGTAGTCCGGAAGGCGGTTCTGAGCATGATGGCGATGAACAGGCTCAGTCACCATGCACTCAGCCCGCGCTCGCAGTTCGCGCTCAACGTCGACGAGTACAGGAAGGCTGCCGAGGACGTACGTTATCTTGTGCCTTGTTATGTTCTCTCCCGTTTTCTCATCATGTGCAGGAAAACGTCGACGAAGAGCACAACCTCGTGTACGGCCACCCGAGCGACGGCTCACACTCTCGTACGCCCTCGTCCGTCGGCACGCCTACCTCGCCGCTCCCGCCCACCTCTCCCGCAAAGGACCACCTCGAGCCTCCCACTGGCGCACTCGAGCGCACCAAGCTTTCGGACGACTGAATGTATGCGCGCGCCAACGGATTTCTTGTTTCGATGGAGAGAGGAAAACCCCCATCCGACGTAGTTCCGAAACTCTGACTCTGATATCGCCCCTCGTCCTCGTCCAACATCTTCAACTTCCCGTCCCTTTTAGTCTCGTTGTCTGGCTTGTCTGTACGTCCTTGATGTAATCGAAGTAGACCCTATCCCTCGAGGACATGCGCCTTTGAACGAACCAGCAGTAGTAATTGGTAAGGATTAGTCATAGCAGCACGCAAGAACGCATGACCAAGATCTCAACGTGTTTTGACACCCCGACGGCGCTCTGCTTGTCTCTTGCCATCTCGTGCCGCTCAGCTGTCGGGTTTTGTTTGCTTGCGTCCTCTTGTGTGCAATTTCCGACATTCCCGCGGCGGGGTAGCAGTCCGTGCCATTGGGTGCACGGACGTCCGCGCTTTGCTTGTGTGCGCGCGGTTCGAAGGCTTGACACCCTTCTTGCACTGGTCAGCGGTTCTCCGAATTATCATGACAGCAGCTGCTCTGGCCAGACTCTCGCTGACGTCGTGCGAGCCGTTCCCGAGGACGCCGGTATCTCTTGCGTGCCCCTGCCAATCCAGAAATCGCGCGTACTTGTCGGGCCTGCTTTACCTGTCAGGGATTGCTCGTCCTTGGCTTGCGCGAGGTTCTCCACACCCCCAGACTTCGCAGCTTCCTACTCGCTGCCTCATGTGGAATTGCACGGAGCATCGTACATCGTAGGGTTAATATTATTGCACGTCTGTGCCCTGCTTCGTTCGAAGACCCTTCGGATGGTCCGCTCGCACTGTCGACGACCGACTCCGTCGTTGTGTCTGTGCGCTCGGGGCGTCAGCCAACGACTTCAAGACGCTCTGTGGCGCCATTTCATGTCGATCGCGCGCGCTGCTCTATGTGTCGCCAACGCGGGCGCGCGGGGTCAGTCACGCGTTCTGTGCTCGGAGGTTCCTTGGATCTCCCTGCGGGCACGCGCAGCTGGACACAGGACCCGACCCGTGCCTCCCAACGCGATGTCCCCGCACTTCAGCCTAGCGAAGGACGAGCAGATAACGGAGTAATGTGCACTTTCCCCGCGACTCCAGGGGCGTGTGTATACCGCTACAGACAGGTGTCTAAACTACATTTCCCCTTGCAGTCATACCCCGCATGTGGGGTAGTTGAACGCTCCACCCCGGATTCTCTGGTACCCGCGTGCATGCCACCTTCTGGCTCTCTTTCCAATATTCATCCCGCCACTGGGATCTTGCGGGCATGCAGATAACAGCGCGGTTGTTCGTCCCTTGGAACCGTTCACCACTACCCTGGGAACGCGTTTCCCCGCGAGCGTAGCCGTACTTACTCGGCGGCCGACTGAGAAGCTTCGCAACTTTACTGCGGCTTTCTCCTCTCCTTCTAAACGCCTTCAGCGATACTTTGGCCACAGTTCGAGGGGTTTGGGTTCCCCGTGATTGTTGCCGTCTCAGGAAGCAGCCTGTCGTCCTTGAGTCTAAAGTCTATATGGCCCTCGTCCCGGCTGCGCGCATTACACCCTCTCAGGATCCGTTCGGATGTACAGGCTCGATGAGCATGTTCTCACGAGTACTGAGCTGGCAATGACGCAGCGTTACGGCTCTCTTTCCAAAATTGCGTCCATTTCTACGAAGAACCAAAAATGCACCATGCGCACGCGTGTGCTAAGTCTACAATTACAGCTGCCGGGCAAGGATCGACGCGCACAAGTGAAGGGCGTCGCGTTTTCGACCGCGTGCTGCGACAAGCGGGCGCACGAAGCGTATTTGCGCCCAACGACGCGGTATGGAACAGCTAGAAGATACAGCATATCGCACAAGCCCGCAATTCCGACAGCATCAGAACCAAGACAGGACGTCGACGAGATTTTCCGCGCAGCCCGGAAACGCGCGTCCTCGCACCAGCTCCAGGCTACGGCGCGACGGGTTCGACGAGAGGCGAAGCGGGTGGGGCGTGATGTTCCGAGGGGAGATCGTCGGCCGTCGCAGGTTCTAGCGAGAAGACGGGCGGGCAAACGCTTGCAGCTATCGGCTTGTCCTCGGACGGCAGCTCAACCTCACTCTCCGAGGGTTCTGTGGTGTCACTGGAGAGCGCGGACTCTGCATCCAGGTCGCCGTCTGCGGAGGTGGTATCCGAGGAAGAGGATGACGACTCCGATTCGAGCGGTTGCTGAGAGTGAAGCGGGGAATCCTCGACAGGGTCGTCCAGTGGGTGTTGAGCGTCCGCGGCGGGTTCAGTAACGGCGAGAGCGGCGACTGGTGTGGAAAGCTCTGGCTCCAGAGGCTCGAGAACAGTGGCGGGAGAAGAGACCTCCACGGCAGAGACCTCGACGACGAGCTCTACTGCTTCTTCAGCCTCGACCTCAGGCTCTGCAGATGCCTCGACCTCCGCGTCTAGTTCTGAGGACACAACGACAGCTGGGACAACGGCTTCTGTCGACGGCGCTACGACGTCGTCAGAGTCCGCGACAGCGACATCCGAGACTGGGAGTGTCACTGGTGCAGGAACTGCCTCGGGCTCAACGGCGGCAGCCACGGACACGGCGGGTGCAACAGCAGAACCAGCGTGAACCCAACCAAGCAACCGTTCCGCCTTCGAGCAGTCATAGAGGCTTTCGATGCCATGGAACTCCTTGCGGATCTCGGCGTTTGGCCAGTGCTCCGCAACGAGGTCCGCGGTCAGCTCTTCTTGGCATGTGGTCGGCGCGATGATGAAGAATGGCTCGTGGCCCTTGAAGTCGCCCGAGGTGACGCCGAGAACGAATGCGCGCGCGCTCTCGTCTGCGTCGACCCATGCCCACAACTCCTTCCGGACCTGAGGATGTTCATGTGAGACGCGGTTGTCGTACCGGGAATTGCCACTCACCCAGTCCATTTCGCGTCCCATCGCGTACTCCCGGTTTGGCACCGCCCAGGCCAGACGAATGCTCGCGATGCGAATGTTGGGCCAGCGACGGACGATCGTGGCCGCTTGCAGTTCGCACATCCTATCAGAGCTGAAATCAGTGTCGAAGTTCGCGCGGGATGCGCAACGACGCACAGCTTCGAGAGCGAATACGGGTCCTCTGGACGACAAGGGTGGTTCTCGTCCATCGGCAGGTAGTCGATGATTGGGTTGTCGCCCCAGACAAGCCCGACGGCGTTGATGCTCGACGCTTGACATATGCGCTCAATCCCAAGCTGCAGACAGCGTGAGCACGGGACGCCGCCGGGTTAGCAGAATGCCGGCGCACCTCGGCAGCTGCCCGCAGCGCGTTCCACGACGATACCACGTTGCTGAACGTGACCCAAGTCAGCGGATGGGACGCGACGCGCGGGAGCCCGAAGAACCACTCACAGGTTGTGGGTGTCCACGACGTAATCACCGGGGTTCGGGATGGCGGCGAGATGTATGACCGCGTCGCACCCGCGGAACGCCTCGAGTACCTGGTCGTAGTTCCTTATGTCGAGCTCGACGTAACGGAACCACTCCTCCTTGCTTGTCGCCTCTTCGGGAACCTGCGGCGGTGTCGCCGGAGGCACCTTGTCAATGCCAACGACGCGGTGGCCGTGCGAGATCGCGATGCGCGTAACGCGCTGCCCAAGGTTGCCGCTTGCGCCAGTAACTGCAATCTTCATCTGGATGTTGGGGGTCGGCGGGAACGGCGAGTGCTGGGGTTATCAGCGGGCCTGCGCGTCCCCTTATAACGAAATCGACCAGTTCGTGGCGCGGAATAATTTGGGCGCCTTGAATTCAAGCTGCAAGCACCGGGAGGGCACACAAACGCGCCGAGTACGGCGCGACATGCGTCCCATAATTCGCCGTCGTGGAGGTTTATCCGATAGTTTTTCCGACCTCTGCCTCCTTTCAACGCGCGACCCGACGGTGTGTCTTCTGCTGCCGACGACTGGTGGGAAACATTCTTCACCGCATCTTCAAAGCTTCAATAGCCAATTCGTCGTGGAATCCGTCTGCTCGAACACACCGTCTCGAACGGTGCATCCGCATTAGTGCCTGGCATCCCAATTTGGCCCCACGCGCAATCTCGATTCGATCACAGGCACCTGTCTTGAGCCGGAATCCGATGCGCACCTGGGGCACACCGCGGGGTACGAAGTGTCGCGGCGATTTTGTCTTTGGTCCATCGACAGGCTCTGACAGCGTTCTCTTCTTGCCATGCCCGTCCCAGTATTACAGCTATCAACATTGATGGATGCATCGGCAGCTTCTGCAATCGAGATTCACCGTGTGACGACAGCGACGTGTACACTTATGTCGGGGCGACTCGGAGGCCCAGCGCAAGGAAGAAGCTCACACTGCGGGACGCATCGGGAGACACAAAGCATCATCGTCTCTACTCTGTTCTCGTCGTAACTCTGACGACGTGACGACGTATATGAAGACGAGAGGGTCAGTGCGCTCTGTGTGGTCTGTGCGTCTCCCGCTGTTGCTTCTTCCCCGACCCGTTCAACCAATGGTCTAGCCTACTGCCGTGAAGGGAACGCGGCTCCTCACATTGAAACACTTCGCAGAAATGTATGGAGCGTCTGTTCCACTTCAAGGCGCGACGGTCGCACCGCGCACAGCATGCGTGCGCGAACCGAGGTTAGGGCGACCAACCGACTGCATGATCCCATAAATCCTGGTGGTGGCAGCTGTACCGGATATCTCATCTTCGACAAGTTGTGCGACAGGACGCCGTGATCGTCGAGGCGGCGCGCTGGGCCCGGTGAATGGCTCTCGGCGCAAAGTCGCTGCTCCCTGCTCTCAGAGCGTCAGGCGAGCTAATTCCGCGCTCTGACTTATGCATTGAGAAGACACTTTCGAAACAGACGTTTTAACTCTGCAACCGGTGATTTGCATAGGCGATCTGTCCGTCTGTTACGATGCTACCCTCTCTAAGGGCGCACGGCTTGCTGTTTCCCATCCTGCGCATCCTAGGCGCTCCTCGCTTGCCACGGACTGTTACACAGAAGACACGCGATCGATCTTTGGAAGTCGTATCGCTACTTCTAGCAGTCTTCTAGCTCGAAGTTACGACGAGGTTCTGTCCGTTGACTCAGGGCATGCTCATTCGGAAGTCCTGACAGAGGTCGCCGCCGATTCACGCCCTCCAGCACTACCCTTCCCGATGAGGAGGAAACGCTTCGCGACTCAGGCTCCACGATATGACGCAGTTGTAGGCCAAGCAGCATTCAGATGACAGCGCGACAGGCAGGCTACGACACGCTTCATTGACTCCTATCGCAGTATCTCAGTAGTTTCGCCACATCCTCGCGTAATGTCAGAGTCAAAAGAGGGATATACGTTCGAACGTGCTTATCAGCGGCGTAAGGATACAGGTTTATTTTGATGTATGGTAATAGTACAGATCATATAAAGAGTGTCCAACCGCAGAGCGACGTGATGCGGCGAGCAGATCAGACAATGGTCTTCGGCTGAGTGGTGGTGGTAGTACCGGTGGTGGTGGTAGACGAGTTATAGTCCGCCTTCGCAGAGTCGAGTGCCGGCTGCACGTTGGCCTGTGCGTTCGAGAGATGCTGCTTTGCCATCGCGGTCGCGGCATCAACGTGCGGCTGAGCGTGCTCTTGGGCTGCAGTGCCGTAGCCAGAGACGACGTTGGCCTGCTCCTGCGCAGCGCCAGCAGCGGACTCGAGATGAGGCTTGATCGAGTCCGTCTGCGGCTGCAGCTGCTTGTGCGCAGACGCGAGGTACTCGCCAGTGGTGCCGAGCGCCGCAGAAGTTGCGGAGTGCACGGTCGCGGTAATGGAGCCGAGTGTCGTCTCAGGCTTCGGGGGATGTGCGGCGACGTAGTTGTCGAGCTGCTGCTTGCCAGCGACTACGTAGGACTGAAGGGAAGCGTCAGCGCCTCGCTGAATTGCGAGACTGGACTACCACGAACCTGTGCACCAGAGAGGGCGGTACCAGCAAGGTTCTTCGCCTGGTCAACATAGCCGCCCGTCGTGGCCTTGGCATTGTGAACGTCGTGCTGGCCTTCGAGGGCAGCGGCATCGGTATGCGCAGATGCCTCCTTCTGGAAGTCGTTGGCCGCGGCACCAGTCTGGTTCGCGGAGGCAGCGAGTTTCTCCTGTAAGTGTGGTCAGTGCTAGACTCGACGCTGCGCAAAAGTTGAAGACTGACCTGGGCGACGTTGACGTAGCCCTTCGCCGTTTCGGTCGCGGAGGCGGCGTAAGCGCCGGCCGTGTTGGCCGTCGTCGCTGCGAGACCCTTCGCCTGCTCGACGTAGGTCGGACCAGACTGGCCGGTCGTCGTCGTCGACGACGTAGTGCCAGAGGTGGCGTTGGAGAGCTTCTCCTGGCCGGCCTGGACGTACGTGGCGGCGACGTTCCCGGCGTTGTTCAGCGTCTGCTTGGCCGACTCAACGTACGGCTGGGCGGTGCCCTGAGCCTGTGAAGTAGCGGCGCTGCCCTCCTGCTGGATGCGCCTGGAGTCGCGTCAGCATGGCTCCAAACCGCACAAGGCTGAAATAACGCACTCCTTAGCGTAGACGGTCTCCTCGATGGGCTTGGTAGCGAGGCCGGAAGTGTTGGTGTTGGTGGTGTTGTTGTAAGACATGATGGGTCGTGAGTGAGAGAAATTTGTGAGGAGCCAGGAGCTGCCCCTTTCGCCTTTTAAAGAGGAGGTCTCCTATGACGTCCTTCCTCCAATGACGTAGGCCGGGGTTTGCCGGGATGCGCCACGCTTGAAGGAACCCGGGGACAGGTCCCAACAACGTCGGCACACGACCACGCCAGTACTGAAAAGGTATCGTGTATACGATGATAAGGAGAGTCTACCTCACAGACTACATGATACACGAGGATTCAAAAACAGTGTGAGTCTCTGCAAACACCTGGAGAGCGAAAGGTAGTACAACTTTGGGATTGTCCTGCATGTTAAAGAGCGGCGCGACCATTATGGGACTAGGTCGAATAAGGTTACACTATTGTAAGGCGGAGATGAAGACAATCAGTTGACGTTTGCGCGAAGAGCGACGACGATGGCGACAGTGCATCCACTGACGATGATCACCGCGCTGAGAGCGGCTGCGATGCGGCACCGCAGTACCCAAGGGTCACGTGGTTGGGGGCGCAGTCCAGCGAGTTCCAGGTCAGACTCGCGAGGCTCACGGGCGCATGCCTGCCACGGATCGGCCGACTCCGCAGCCATCGCAGGAGTACTATGCGGCGCCGCGGGGAGGATGGGAGATGCGTCTTCCCCGGCCGGGTTGGTCATGGAAACGGGCGAAGGCGCATTGACCTGCATCATCTCGTCGATGTCCGGCGTGGGAGCGAGGTGGCGTGCGTTCCACACAGTGCGGCCCTGCTTGTCCTTCGAGGACCGCTTGATATGCGGCGTTGCCGCCGCTGGACGCTTCGTACCTCCACTGCGATCCAGATACCAACCACCGATGAGCCAGCACCAGGGAGCAATGAAGCCGAGGAGAAACAGAGTACGGGCAGTCGGGCGAGTGCGGTATTTCGGTGTGAAGTCAGGGACGCCCTGCGGTGTTGCACTCGTCGATCGCAAATGCGCCGAACTGGACATGCGCGAGGCATTTCGCTGCCCTCTCCGAGTGGACATGTTGGATATGATAGAGAAGTGAGAGGAACGAGCAGAGAGAGGAGGTACGGACTGCTCTTGTTGATGGCGTGAAGGAATAAGCATGATGGATGTGGGAGAGGTTGGCGACATAGGAGACATGGGGGAGTAGACGTTGATCGTGAGTCCATGGGAGGGTTTGCGAGGAGTAACAGGGAGAGAGTCGGTCGCGTTGCTGCTACTGGCAATAAGCGTCTCGATGGCGGGGGCGCCGGTATACATATCAATATTCTTCTGAGGCGATGTCGAGACCACCGCTCGCGGCGGCGGGGGTAGGATTCGATACCGCGCCATCCAGTCGGATGCGTAAGCGGGGGTAGTTATATCAACGCCACTGTCGCGTTTGACGCGTCGGGGTAGTATCATATCGGCAGACTCGCGCTTCACCCACTGTCCAGGTGAGACATGGTCGGGGCCAGACATGGACCGGCCGTGGCGGCTAGGAGACTCCTCAAGGTCGCCAGCTGGAGGAGAGAACAAGGGACGCTGAGAAGTACCCGTACCAACGTCGATGCCCTTGCTTGGACTCCCGGCGATCGTAGGGAGAGACGCCTGCGCGCGATGTCGCGAGCGCCGATTTACCGGTGCAAGGGACGCATCCAGGTCGAAGATGTCCAAGCTCGCACCGGTCGACCTTTGCGACGGATAGTCGATTGGCTCAGGTGTGACCTGTCCCGAGCTGGAAGTATACCCTACGGATATTGGCAATGAACGGTTTGAGTTGACTGCACAGCGCGATAGCGCGTTTCGTTAGCGCGTGTCGTCGGCAATCGACATCGAGGCACAGCGACGAACCCTTATTCGAACCCTTCGGCCACCACTGCCTCCTTGGCACGGTCAGGCCGTCGTCGGCAAGCAACGCGTCAACGCTGACGCCGTCGACGTCGGCGCGCAATGTCATGTCGTGTGCGCCGGCGTTGACAGCGTCACGGTCTCGTTGGTAGCCGATCCCGAGACCAACATGCTCGCGTTGAGAACGGGAGTCTCTAGCGCGCAAACTCGAAGGACTGCTGGGATAGCGCGTCTCGAGAGCCTCAAGTAGAGACGGCTGAGGCGGAGAGTGTTGCGCGTGCAGCCGTTCGTCCTCGCGCTGGATCTCCTCAAGCGGCGCGGGGCCCTCGTCGTTGGAGTCGTCAGGCCGCCAGAATAGGCTGCTGGGAGAACCTTCCAGGAACGGGCCGGAGCCTGTAGAAGAGAGGGTCATGGCGGACGATGAGACAGCGGGCGAGGGGATGAGGCCCGAAGATGGGCCAACGACGAGCTCGCGGCTCGTGCTGGCCATCGCGGTGGTGAGAGGAGGAAGAGAAAGGCTAGGTGACGTGCGACGTCTGTGTACCGAGCATGTCTAAGCCTGGAAGGTGTCAATTTGAATTCGTTGGTTGCAACGCAGAGGCCCTGACAAGTGTGGGAAAGCGGGATCGCCGGATGCATTCAGTTCGAGGCGCAGCGCGGACATTGCGGCGTGTTTGGTCCGCTGGGGACGAACGTGCGTGAAGGCGAGTCGTGTGCCACTTTTAAAGGACCAGCCAAGAGCATGCGTCGCGATAGCCCCACAGAGCGATGTCTTCTCCCTCGCCCTCGCTGACCGACGACGAGCACGACTCGTACCACCCGCCAGGCTCGCCCGCTGCGTCCGGGAGCGGCCAGCCCACGGTCTCGAAGCGCGGTCGCAAGCCTGCACCTGGATCTCGTGCTGCTCGCGAAGGTACGTTAGCAACGATTTCTGCGCAAGTTGCTTGCCTGGGATGCGGATTCTACCCCCGTTGTCTGCCTTCTGGTGTTCGACGCGCTAGTTCTAAATCTTGAGCGTGCACGCAAAGCGGAGGCTGCATCCGTCTTACTCTATGGTGGTAACGTCTACTGACCTCGTTCCTGTTGCCTAGCCCAGAGGAAGTCGCAGCATAGCGTGATCGAGAAAAGAAGGCAATTCCACTTTCTTTGCTTTGGGAATGAAGTCCTGACAGTCGCGCAGACGAGAGAAGATCAACGAGACCATGTCCGCGCTCCGCACTCTGCTCGCCGACGGTTACTGCCCACCTCACGGCACAGCAGAGGTCGAAGCACAGGAATCTACGTCAAAGCCCACCAAGAAGGCACAGGACTTCAAACTCGAGGTCCTCACGCGCTCCGTCGACTACATTCATCAGCTCCTCGACAAGATCACGAACCTGGAGACGCAGCTCAAGTCTGCACCACAGCAAGAAACTCCGTCCACCTCCACTACGCCTACGACTGCACAGTCGTCCGACGCAGCCCTGGGGAAGCGGAAACGCGACGAAGGCAGTGTCCCTGTCGCCGCGCCCCCGAACAGCTCGCGCCTCCCGTCTATCTCCTCCCTGCTTAATCCCCAACTCCCGTCGCCGCCAATGAGCGCGCCTATGCGCCCGACGATGCACGACATCCCTCCAATTCTGACTTTGCCCGCTGCGCGTTCTCAGAAACCGCCGTCGCCAGATAGCGCCAATTGGACGCCGGACGAGGAGCACGTCGCTTCGCTGCTCCTCAACATCTCTTCGAATCGTTCCGACTCTCCGACCTCGCCTCAGGCCTCGCGTCACGCTCCGGTATACCGTGGCGATGCGGAAACCAGTAAACGCGCGAGAATAGGGGCACCGATTGGTGGCCCAGTCTCGATGACGCCTGCTGGCATGCTGGGCCTCCGCCCGGCTTCTGGCTAGAGTCTCTGCTGTTGTGTCTTATCGGACGCTCTCATGGTGGGCGATGGGGTCATAGATCACCAGTCTGTATGCTTCGAGAGCTTCCTTCAGTCTCTGTGTCTTTGAGCGAGCTGTAAGCTGCCGCACGTGCATGCGCGCGCTATGTACCATACTCCTCCAGTACGCTCATTCCTCTCGGGAGAAATCTGTTCTCTTTATCGAACTAACAGTAACTGCCCAATGGAATTTCGCTCGTGTGCCGCGGTGTTTCCGCTCGTGTGCACAACCTGCCCCTAGATTTGAACGTGTGTGACGCACGTGCTTTCCTCTCCTCAGTTGTCGTCTGAACAAACATTGCCTATTCTGAAGTCGTGCACAGACGCTGCACAGATCCAGTTCAACAATGCATCGCACCCAGCTGAATCATTGGACGGATGCCGGAATAGGATACTTATTACATTTCTCACAAGTAGAGTCTAGCTGTCATGTCGTTTAGAAGCTCTTCCCGTCGAAGCGTCATCGAGTTCCGAACTCTTACGCTTTATTCCAGTGCCCATCGAGCTCGACTTGGTGGCTAGTCCATCGCCCTGACCCGCACGAGCCTCGGCATCTTGCACGACGTTCACCTGCTTCTCCGCAGCCTCCACCTCCTGCTTTGAGTCTTGATGTTCGCCGGACTCTGCGTGACCACGCCGTTCCAACTCTTCAACGATCTACTACAGCATGAGCACGTGCTGTACAGCTCTAGGCACGTGCGCGGGGTACGTACCTCGACTAACATGTCCAAAGCACGGGCGACAACTGTTTCCTTGCGCTCGTTCCTGTCCGCGTCGCTTTGATCTACATTGGCGGCCTCAGGCGGGGGGCGACCGCGGACGTTCGCAACGTTCAGTTTCTCTACGCGCGTGCCGCAGGTGCCATTGTATATCTGGGACAGCGTCAGCTCTCGTCAAGCTGTCCGGACACCGCTCAAACAAACCTACGCACCCAATGACACCCAATCCATACCTCGCCGGCCTTCGAACGAGGTTGTCCATCGGGTAGCTTGTCCAAGTACCCCGTCGTGCTGATTCCAATTCCCTGAGCTCGCTCGCGAAGCACACCGCGCTTGAACTCGCGTTCTGCATCGACCTCGAGTAGACCGGAACGTTTGAGGACGCCTGAAGATGTACAGTGTCAAAACGGCAGCTGAGGAGGCTAAGCAGATGATCCCAACCTTCTGCCATAGCGCGGGCGCATTCGGAAGATACCTCGCCTGGTCCGTCTGCGCTGATGATTGAAGCTGGAACATCCAGTATCGCGTGCTTGAAGAGCGGCGAGTAGGAGGTTCTGGGAAAGCCGTTCAAGTACAGGCCTTGGAGAAGTGAGGAGACATACATTCCGCCCAGGCAGAGCGAGGGCGCCGCAGGCTTGCTGGTCAACGCGCTCGCGAGTGCGCCAGCCGTGCAGCTCTCGGCGGTCACTATGGGCAATGACAAGCGTTCCAAGCCATTCAGAACTTGCGTGACCACAGAAGGCATGGCCGTAGACAGTCGGTTGGGATGGCGGGCTGGTAAAGAAATCTTACAAAGCCTGGGGCCGTGAAGCGATGGTTAAGAAGCCGAGTGCAAGAAACGCGCGCCAACGTCGGGCAACGCGTTGCGTACGCGCTTGCGTCATCGTCGGGCGCGCCGCTCTGGTCGTACGTTGCGCGATCATCGCCTGTGCGGCGTGACCGAGCTTCGCGACAACTCCGCTCGTCTTGGCTCGCGGCATCAAAAGTTGGCAAATGTGGACGACGAGCGACTATATGTCGACCTACTGAATCATACGGTACAAAATACACATCCCGCGGGAAGGTGTGGGTCGTAGAGAAACGCTCGCCAGCTGACCCCAGGTATAATATCCCTCCATGACGAATGTAACGTGTGCAAGAGTGAATAGTCCGTACAATCTGCCCATGTGCAATGTGTATGTATCATGCATCCATGCCGCCTTCCCACTGCTCGTCCGGAGCTGCGATTGTGACGAGATTAGTTGAGTATGACGAGGGAGAGCAAAGTTGCTCACGGTTGCGAGACACCTTCACC
This sequence comes from Exidia glandulosa HHB12029, assembly GCA_001632375.1. Taxonomy (NCBI): domain Eukaryota; kingdom Fungi; phylum Basidiomycota; class Agaricomycetes; order Auriculariales; family Exidiaceae; genus Exidia; species Exidia glandulosa. The sequence goes on from KV425913.1 coordinate 51,149, forward strand.
ACGCCCTTCTTGTCTACGGTGGCTCCTACATCGGAGGCTTGTATGCCCGCCGCAACGAGATCTTGAACGATTACCTCACTCAGCCCGAAGGGATCACGGGGGACCCAAGCCCATTTGGCAGGTTTGTACGAGGCCGGATGGTCGAAGGCGTGCTCGTCTGCGCAGATGGACGAGTGATAGTGGTCGTAAGAATTCAAAACATGAGGCAACGAGCGATCTCGACTCTTACCTAACTCAATATCAGCGTCGTCTTCCTCGGAGTCGCGCACTACCGATCCAGCAGTGGAGAGACGGGATGCAAAGGGCGGCGGCGGCGGCGGTGGTGGTGGCGGCGACGTGACAGTAATGTTTGGTCCATTCTGTACCATCTCGTGTTGGGGCGAGTGCGGATGGCGGTTCACGGAGGTGCTCGATCCTTGAGAACTCGTCGTCAAGACGTGCTTGGAGGACGATGTCGGGCTGCTCGGCTTGAGCACTTTCGGTATGTGGAGATTTGTCGAGGGTAGGGACGGCAAGCCCAGGCGACTCGACGTCCCCTTCAACTTGTGCTTCACCACGGCGCGGATATCTGTATGAACACTGTTAGCAACGCACGCGCAGTTGACAATCCATCAACCTTACGTTCGCGGTTGAAGAGGTCCATATCATCCGGAAGTAAGGACTCGAGGCCCGACTTCTTGCGCTCATGCTCATAACGTTCCTTCATGTGCTTTGTAGCGAGAGACATCGGCATATGTTCGACGATGGCTAATAGAGAGATGAGCTGGGGAATCGTGGGGCACCGCCGCGACACACCGTCAAACGAATTGTGCAACAGTGCTTGCGCGAGGAACGTCAAGACAATAAGGAACAGCTGCAATTTCCGTCAGGTCTAGTGCAGCCGCAGAGCCATGTCGCTCACCATGAATGCGCCTTGAATGATCGATGCTATGCGAGCACCCTCAATCGGCACTCGCAGGAACAGCAGCGTTGCGACGGTGATCTGTTGCACATACAGCCCAACGACTTCGCGACACAGAATTAGTCACAGAATGCAGCGAAGTAAGGATGAAACGCACAGAGATTCGAGACAGCTCTGGGGAACTATCCAATCATCGTCAGCAAGTCGACTGCACGGGCAACGACCAACGTACATAAAGCCCTCCGGTCTCTGTCTGAAGATGATGTCAGTACCAAGTAGCACATTTCAGAAAACGCATACATGTTCAGGCTGGTCCATGATATAGAGGAAGAGATACTTGTACGCGAACCTGGAGAGTCTCACAGTCAGCATAGTCGCACGAACGAAACTGCCACAACACACAACAGAAGACCCACACTGCAAAAAGCGACAAAACGCACAACAGGGGGGAGAACACAAAAGAACACACCAAAAGGCGCCCAGAAGAACGGTCACAAACACATCGCACAGGGAAGAGCGGGACACGCCACAACAAACAGAGCCGCCACAACACAAAAAAAAAAAAGAAGAAATGCCGACAAGGCAACCTAAGGAACGAACAAAAACAAAAGCCAAAAAAGGCAATAAGAAAGAAAACCAAGAACCCCCCCCCCCAAACCAAAACCAAAGTGAAAACAAAAAAAAAACTGGAAAACAAAAGAAACGAACGGGGAACAACCAACAACCAACTCCTGAACGAAAGCAAAAACAAAAGAAACAAGTGCAAAAAAGCCCCGCCCACCACCCAATCAGCGGCCAAAACGCTATCAGTGAGTCGCACCACACCGTCAAACCCTGTCAACGCACGCTGAATCCCGTAGCGATGATGTACTGTATTCACACCATTGGAGTCAGCGACGAGGACGCAGAGGACCTGTAAACCGACGAACCGTCAGGAAGTAGATCGACGCCTTTGGCAGGTTATTTGCGAGCTGCTGCACGATGGTCTTCGGATTGTCGAGGGCCTGCGGAATAGCGGCGATGAGGCCAGACGCGAGGGTGCCGGTAATGAAACCATGAACGACGAGGAAGATGAAGTAACGCGTGTAGACGCGCTGCGAAATGAGCGTCACGCGCGGCACGCACTCGAACCAGGCCAGCACTATTCAAAGGTGAGAAGCACGAAAATAGGGGTAGGGAACATGTGCGTAACGTACATCTCAGGATGTGGGGGACGAGCATGAAGAGAATAGCCATGAGCAGAGGCGGAAGAACACCTTGTAACAGACCCGTCGCTATAGCAGGTGCCTTACAGACCCATGCCAGCCACGGCGTATGTTCACAGAGCGCGCTCAAGTTACTGCGAAGTGAAGAGAGATATTTAGCACAAGATGCATAGTGTTGTAGGGCACGCCGCACCTGATCGATGTAACAAATGCGGCAATCGGTGCGAAGCCCACGATGAGTCCGATGGTCGCGGCCCAGCTCAGGATGAAGCGCAGGCGCGTCTCGTATGAGCCGTCGTCGATGTTGGACCACACGACGTCCTCCGCGGCGACCTCGACCCATTTGTCGACCATTTTGAGCGGTTCATGGTAGCTCAGACACTGATCCATGACATGCGCGCCCAGCTGCAAGTTGAACTCAATGAACGCTGAGCCGGCCGGTGGAACGTGCTGTAAGTCGTGTCGCGCGGCCGCAATGCGTCTGTCCAGATCAGGCAAAACAGCCTATCAAGAGGTCAAGAAACCCGTGCGCACTGTAGTAATACTAACTGACCTTAGCCCATTCGATCGTGTCGACTTTCTTGCCAAAGAGACCGAGTAGACCTAAACGATGGTGTGGGCGTTTCTTCGGCGGGACAAGGGATTCAAGCAAAGCGAGCGTTGGGTTCGGGGGTGGGACGTCCTGCCCCTTAGCCAGGGCGCGCGTCATGTTCTTGGCCTGCGCGGGTGTGAGCACAATGGCGTGGGCTTGCGGTACAGAGGGAACCCTCTGGAGGTCTCGCCCAAGGGGCTGCACATCCGCGGTTGAGGTAGAGGATAGCACATCTACGATTACGCCTGATCGGTGTACCAGGGGTGCTCAGAAGTCCAGTTCGATCTGCGCCACAGGCCGATGGAACTTCGAGACCCCCGCAGAACCGCCAGGTTTCATCTGCAGATAAAGCCTGACCTCGTACCTCAACGCTATCCGCCACGTAAAGCATCATGACGGACTATCCCGCGAAGTTACCGCAGGGCGGATGTGTTGCGTACGTATCACGCGCATTTGCGAACCGCGAGTCCCGCAGCCCGTTCTCATACTCACCTGAATGTGCGTCGCGCGTCGCAGAAGGTGCGTACACGCTGTCTCCAGCTTTTGGCATGCTTCTTCTCGGTCCTCGTACAAGTCTGTCAGTGCCTACAACAACCTCCGTTATTAACAGCACGATGTATATGGTGATGGATCGACAGACCTTTGATTCGCGGTATATCCAGATATTGGAAACACCGCCGGGGACGAAGCTCGCGAACTCGCGCAACGCGGACTCCGAGAGAAGCTCCTTCGGAATGCCGGTGATGAGTACGGTGCGCGCTTGGGCGAGTTTCGAGTGGGTCTTGCTTGTGAGGTAACGCTGTCGTAGCGAGACGAGCAGCGTAAGTTCCTCGCGCAGGAGGTAGAACGTATAGACTGTGCCATTCCGTTCAATTAGACGCAGTCCGAGCATTTCACCCGATGATACGCACAGGTCAAAACGTATGCGACTGCGACATGCGCGCTGTACCGTGCCGATTCGTCGTCGGGAATGCTGCAAGGCGCGGATCAGTCGGCATGCGCTACCTCTTGGCGCGAAACACGGCTGGACGCACTTTCCCCAGGCAATGCGTGAGATGCCAGTCGTGAGTTGGTTCGGGTGGACGATGTTGACTGGTACGAGCACTGCAAAAGGGGTGAGTCCTCAATTCCGGGACGTGCGCAATCGGTTACGGACCCGCGAAAGTGATGAACGTCGCCGCCGTAAACAGCTTGAGCAGTAGCCTGGTGACAGTATCAACACCGAGCGCATCGCGCAGCTGCGTAGGTGTAGCGTGTACCTGAGGAAACGTAGGAAGAAATACGCGTCGAGACCGTTCTTGTGTATCTGGACAGTTGACATTAGCGCCAGCCCTGGCGCTCGCCGAATAACGCACAATCTCTGTCGCTGGCGTCTTTATAATGGCGGGTATCCACTCGAAGTAACCCTTCCCGATGGGTTGCGAGCGACGGCTAGGCGGCGGGAGATATGTTCTCGGCGCGTAGATCTACGGCGTGAATCGCAACGGCGTTGAGCTGCTTTGTGGCAAAATAATACGGGAAAAGCGCACCTTCTTGACGTGCCTACGCAGGTACATGAACGCGCCAACTTCGACGAGTAGAATGGCCGCATTCGTCACTGGGAATGCAGCGTTGAGCACAAGAGCTCGACTTCGCCGTTGGAGCGCACACCTATGGCCGTCACGAACGCCTTGACACCACCGGCCGCGGCGACCTTGTCGGGCGTCACGACGGACATGTCGACGCTTGCGCTGGGTGTAAAGAGTGAGGGAGATGAGGAGAGGAGACAAGCGTCACGTGGCGATCAAACTACGAAATTGTTCATGTCCCACGGCTGCTGTTTGCATGAGCGCTTACTGACGGCACTGTGGCCCATCTGGCCAAATACACGGTTGTGAGCTACGCTGCAGCGCCTTCAAATCAGCCACACGCAGAAGTTCAACAAAAGCTGTACATGGCTCAAAGGTCCGGACAACATCTCCATTTCGCTCGTGTGCGATCACACCATCATAAAGCTGACCAGAACCCAATCCTGGTATTATCGTTAAGTTTCCTAGAAGAAGAGAAGGTAAAGAGAAAGTAACAGGAGGTAACAGGTCAAGGCTAGTTCCACCACACAGACTCTCCGCGTCTGCTTCGCTCTACAGGGCTCGACTCCTCGTCATCTTGAGCTTCAGGGGCAGGGAGACTACATATGCGGGGCCGCGCACGTTGACGAGACCTGCACAGTCCGAGCAACGGGGATGGAACTCGGTAAGTGATATCACGAGCGGCTGGAGCTCCGAGTGGCACAGGAAAGTCTTCCTTCAGGTGGTCAACACACTTGAGAGCTCATGGTGCGCGCATTGTTGTCCATTGACTCTAACCCACAGGATTAATGCTGCAGCGCGCCATGTTGCGAGTAGGCAAGCCTCGCGAAGATCGGCCTGGTTAAATCGTCGGTGTCGTCCTCACGGGACCCGCGTAGGCTATGGGAAGTTGAGGGTGCTCCTCCGTACGAGCTCACTGCACAGCTATGGTGAAAGTGCAAAAACAAGTGAAAAGTGCAAAGTGCGAAGACAAGAGAGGACGCCGGAGTGTGAACGAGTACCGCCACGTTTTGAGTCACGCGAACAGCCGGTGGCACGCAAAAAGTTCTCTTTCCCCCTCTTGGACGACGCGCTCAACGACTACGACAATGACGACGACATTCTCTCTCAAGGGACGCGTGCTTACGCTCAACTCGCGCGCCGACATCGAGCCGCACCTGGCAGAGCTGCGCGCGCTGCCTAAAGTTGAGGAGGTCCATCTGAGCGGCAACACGGTCGGCATCGAGGCTGCCCAGGCGCTCGCTGAGGTCCTCGCGACGCTCAAGGAGCTCAAGGCGCGTCCGATCTGCCCAATGCCAACTGTAAACTGACGATCGATCTCCAGCTCGCCGACCTGAGCGACATCTTCACCGGCCGTCTCATCACCGAGATCCCGCAGGCGCTGACCGCCATGTGCGACGCGCTCAAAGACAGCACCACGCTGCACACCATCAACCTGTCCGACAACGCGTTCGGCGGGCGCGTCGTCGAGCCCATGGTCCCCTTCCTCTCCACCAACACCTCCCTCCGCCACTTTATCCTCACCAACAACGGCCTCGGCCCCGCGGGCGCGTCCGTCGTAGCCGCCGCCATCCGTGCGAACCCGGGCCACAACCTCGTCAGCGTCGTCTGCGGGCGCAACCGCTGCGAGAACGGGTCCGCAGAGGCGTGGGCCGACGCGTTCGCTGCGCTCCCGAACCTGCAAGAGGTCCGCATGCCTCAAAACGGTATTCGCGCGGAGGGCATCACGCAGATCGTCGACGCGCTCGCCAAGTGCCCGAAGCTCCGCATTCTCGACCTGCAGGACAACACGTTCTGCAAGCGCGACGTCGAGCCGGGCACCGTTCCACCGAACGGCACGCGTGCACTCGCTCGCGCGCTCCCTTCCTGGCCCGATCTTGAACTCCTCAACCTTTCCGACTGCATCCTCGGTCGGCGAGAAAGCATCGCTCTTGCGCTTGCGTTGGGCAAGGGAACGAACAAGAAGATTCAAGTGCTCAAGATGCAGTATGACGAACTCGACCACCGCGCACTCAGCCTGCTCGCGAAAGCGATACACGACCATCTCTCCGAGCTCACGACGCTCGAGATAAATGGCAACATCGCCAACGCGGAGGACGAGTGCATACAGAACATCAAGGACGCGCTCGAAGCGCACGGTCATGCTGATGCACTAGACGAGCTTGATGACATGGAGGAAGCCGAGGACGATGATGACGAGGAGGGTGTCGACAGCGCGCAGGAGGACGACGATGATGAAGAGAAGAAGGAGAAGGAGCAAAAATCCGCAGGAAACCTTGTGGCGCAGAAGGCAGTCGACGCCGCAGACGAGCTCGCAGATCTCATAGGCAAGGTCTCCATCTCGAAGTGAGCACGCGGGAAACACATCGAGTACGGCGTAGTATTGTATTAGTTGGAATTGATTTGATTAGGGACAGCGGAAACCTCTAGATACACCATGTAAGCAACAGAGACAAGACCATGCGACACCTGCAGACGTCCGTCAACTGAGGCTGGTGTTTTCCCAGACGACTGCGGGTCCTCCGTGCGCGTCTTTCTCGCCATCGCCGCAATACTTCTCGGCTGGTATGTGCTGACCGGGCAGAACGAAATGCATCTTGCGTCCGCCGATGATAGCGTCGAGCTCGTGCGGCGGGGTGATGACGCGCATGCCCGAGAGACCCATTGCCGTCGTCGGATGCTCCTCGCGCGAAACCTCCTCGCCGTCTCTATCGTCCGCCGCAGCAGTCCGCGCACACGTCGAGCTACAAATGCCCGTCCCCTCCTGCTCCTCGAAAAACTTCGACCCCTCCTCCACAACGTCCGGATCCAGACCGACAACGCCCTCGCCAACTGCGTAGAGGCGGTAGCAGATTGGACATATGCGCTGCACGTCGCGCGTCTTGTTGAACACGAGTATAGAGCCGAACGTCGGCTGCGCGGCGAACAGCTCTGCCAGGTCTTCGCCTGGTGTGAGCCAACGGCGTCGAGACGGATGCGACGAGACAGGGTCCGCGTGCTGAGAGGCGAGGAATGCGGGGACGTCTGCGACGATGAGCCCTGCGGGAGAGCGTTTGAGAAAGGGCGGAAGCGGGTCGGACATCATGATGGTCATAGGAGGAGAGAGGGAGCGCAGGATGGGCTTATGAGCGTGCGCTTGAGGTGAAGGGATAGGGGTGAAGTGTCGGTCACAGATGACGTGCCGACGTCGGCATGATGATGATGATCGCGTGCGGTTTGGCAGGCACGCCTCAGGCCAAGGCTGCAATGGTCCCAGCAAACAACGCGACCGCGAGCAGAAATGCGTGTTGTCCGCGGATGGTCCGAGCTGAGTTGTCGGGCGGTGTCACCGTGACGGTGCTGGTTGTTATGGGCGCAGTAACGTCGATGGACACGCTTTGGGTGCTAGAAGTCGTGTGCGTCGCGTAATAAAGTGTCGAAAGCGCCGCAGCGGTCATGTTGAGCGGCGCTGGTTTGCGACCGCACGCAATGTCGTCGCCCTCGATCCATTTCTGCGCGATGTACGGGCAGTTGGACCAGAAACACGCCTCGAAGACGATACGGTACGCCTTGCTGTTGCATACGCAGTCGCCCATGGCGGGTGGGGGCCCACATTCGCCGTTCATGCCGTCGAACGCTTTTGCGACGCACCCGTTTACGCAGTTCGCTTCCTCGCAGCCCGCGACGCACGGGTAAGGGTCCGCCACTGCGCTAGTCGTCGTCTGACCAAAGACGGCCACGGCCAAGAGAGCTAGGATGAGCAGGCGCGAACGAAACATGGTGCAAGAGGCAAGGTGCGCAGCATCAGATATCGCGCATGGCTGGTAAGTAGTAAGGTACGCGTTGATGAAAAGAAGAGAGCACTGAGACTCAAATGATAGTCCGCCACGTCTCGTGGGGATGTATAAAGTAGAAGTTCAAGCGTCACCGCTGTCCCGCCAGTGGCGAAGAACAACGCCGTCGCGAACGAACCTTACCTTTCAGTCACCAAACGTCTTGGGCTATCCTTCGGGAACATGAAAGAGCTTATTACGGATTGACCTATCCGATACTTTGACTACGCAAATGTGCATGCGAAAGGGAATGGCAACAATTTCCCTATCCACTCGCCACCAGTAATCACGGCATGGCTAACATTCGAGGGAGAAGTACATTGTATGAGACACAGACTGCGTATGGGTCTTGAGAGTTCGAGTTCTGGGTGTACAATGCGCGATTCAGCGATGTACGACTCTAGAACACGTACACTGTTCCAGCGGCGCGGCGAGTCAGTAAGGAAAGCACCGAACACAGAAGACAATAGAAGTACGCCACCTCGAGTCACTTGAGTACGCAGGTCTGCGTCAATTTGAGTGCTGTTCAACGGTCTGCATGCGTAGAACGGTGAGCCATTTAAAGTGAATTTGAAGGCAGAACTTGAAGTCGACGTACGCTCAGCGCACTTCGTATCAACGGAGACGGCCCAGTTGTTGCATCCGGCGACTTCACAGCGCTGCGCTTCGTTGACGGGAGTAGTAGTGGTAGCGATCATGGCTTTCAAGTTGTGAGGTGTGCAGCGGATAAGCTGGGTTGTCGATGACTGGGCTTGAGCGCTCCTAGAACGCCCTGCTTTTATAGAGGTCCCTCCGAGCGTGAGAGTGCTGTGCAATGGCGACCTGTTTTTCCGTGAGTCTGCCCGGAGTTCTGCGGGGCGAGCTTCTAAAATTCTTGACGTTGACAGGACCGCGCGTACCTGCACCTTTAACAGAAACCAAGTACTGAGCACCCGTCTCGTGGCTGCATTCCTAAGAGTTTTGAGAGGATGAGAATGAACATGTGACTGCTACGGCGTATAGCTCGGAATAGCCCTGAGGAAAGCCCACCAGCTTATGGACGAGTGGCCATGCCAGCGCCCAAGGAGTACGGCTTCCCAGCGCTTCGCGCAGGTTCTCATGTGTGTGCCTGGCCCTCACATTGCTCGCGAGCTCTTCGCCGTACATCGATGATCGATAGCATGGCCTTCGGAATTCCGCAATGCGGATTTGCGGCGCGAGCCACGAGGTCAGGACAGGTGCAAACATCACCAAAGTCAACTTGTTTTGACGCCGATTCCTCTCCGCCGCCTTTCTTACGCTGCCGCAGCCCCCCGACGTGCCGGGTGCTATGAACGCAGGCTGTCATGTTGAAGGATGTGGCAACCTCCCGCTTCGTGGCGAGGAAGGTTCCTGCACGCTGTGCGCTCGACGACTCTGCGCGACACACGCTTTGCGACCAGCCCACGCGTGTCCCACCGTAACAGTACGCTGCGTGTACGAGCCGAATTCAAATCCATTAACCATACTCCCAGGACGAATACGACGCGTACGATGAAGCTCGTAGCATCGCCTTCAGGAAGGAGGTGACGCAGCTCATTTCGAAGATCGATCTGGACGGCCTTAAAACCTACCTATCTGCGCTGCGCGGTGTCAGCTGTACGATCCCCCCTTTCCCAGCGCGGGTCGAGGACCTCCTCATGGGCGGCTGTAACCTCCATCTACCCGCAACCTTCTCCGATGGCGTCGAATGGATCGTTCGCATTCCACAACAGCATGTGCGGCTGCCCCCTCTCGCGCTCCATCGGGCCATAGTTACGAGCGAGATTGCAACGCTCAAGTATCTCAAAGCCATCGATCTACCTATTCCCAAAGTATTCGATATCCAGCTCTCGGAGTCTAATCCCGCGGGTGTCTCGTTCGTCGTGTGTGAGTTCGTGCGCGGGGAGCCGTGCATGTGGAAGCAGCCAACAGCTGCGCAGCGGACCCATTTCATATCGCAGTATGCTCGCGTCCTCGTTCGGCTCTCTGAACATCCGTTTTCTTCCATCGGCGTACTCCAAAGCGAGGGCGGCGAGATCGGACCTGTTCTTGATCCCGAGTTTGTCGACTGCTACGACGACACGTATACGCGCATTGGGCCCTTCCCATCCTCTAGGGAATACTATCACCATCTCCTTCGAACCATCCTTGCGGAGGTGAGAGACGGCCGGAGGTATATTTCGTGTCCAGTGGACGGATATCTTGTGCATCTGCAACTTCTCGAAGTTATCGATCTGCTATATCCTACCGAGTCGCAGGCGTCCGATGGTCAATTCTTCATCAAGCATCCGGACGACAAAGGCGATAACTTCCTCGTCGACGAGGACTTCAACATTACAGCTCTCATTGACTGGGAACGGTGCGTCAACCTGTACGCTCGCCGACTCCATCGCTAACCTGTGATCACGTTACAGAACGAAAACGTGCCCTCCCGAAGAGGCGTTCGCTGGCCCGACGTTCACTCTTGATGTCGGTGACTTTTACGACGGCGTCAACACGCTGTCCGCAGACGAGACGACTCTCGCAAAGGCTCTGCAAGCACTCGAACGTCCCGATCTTGCGACTTACGTCGTGAACGGGAAGAAGTATCAACGCTTCCAGTTCTGCGTAGGCGGGCGCATCGAGAATATGGAAGAGTTCTGGCCACTGTTTCGGAGCCTCATGGAAGCGGTCGGACTACGCGAGTGGGTGTCTTGGGATGCCTGGAAGTCGCACGCCCTCCAGAAGTCTGTCTACGGCAGCGACCTCGTCATACAAGAGCTGTTGAAAAGGACACTCATGTGACGATGTGCCGATCGGGTAACGCAGCGCGGCTGGGAACTTCTGGCGCCGAATGAGTTGGGGTTAAGGTGTGGACGTCTACTTGTATTACAGATTACAATGGATTACAGTTTATGTTTGCTACAGCTGGGTACTTCAACAGATCTCGCAACCTCCGGAAAAGTCGGCGTCTACACGAGGGTGACATCAGTATATGCCCAAAAGTGCGGCGACATCGATACTCACCGTCAAAGCAGTCGCCGCAGCCTGTTCATTTATCAGTATAATGTTCCTCAGCTGGTGCAGTGCGACTAACCGTTCCCGTCGCTAATGCAGACGCCATAACCAGCCTCCTTGAAGTCGAGGCCGTTGATCTTGTTGACGTCTGTGGCTGCGCACCCGAGGAGACCTTGCGCGTCGCTGCGAGTCTGACCCGAGTCGGGGTTATTGGTGCCCTCGGCCTTGGGGGCATAGTACACGCAGCCTAAAGACATTGCAGTGAGTCGGAGGACTTCAAAGATCGACTGAGACGTACAATTGCCGAAGCATGCCGTGTTGTACGCTACAGCGTTGATCGCCCCGGCGCCAACGTTCGAGTAACTGTTCAGCGGGTCAGCGGTCTGAAGTCTCGAGATCTGCGGCAAGAGCGTGAGCAACGGACTTACTGGCATACGTTGCTCGTGCCTGCCCAAGCAGCATTCCACGTTGCGTCGTCGTTGAGGAGCGTCTGGCAGTCGGACAGCGTCGCATCGCTGGTAGTACCGCAGGATACGCCGACTCCGCGTGCCTTCAAAACTCGGAGGTTTGCGGCGTGCACAGTGCCTGCGAGGGCGGCGAGGGCAGCGATGATAATGGAGAAGCGCATGATGAGCGTTGACTGATGAGTTGTTGTGAGAATGAGGTGAACGAAATAAACGTACTACCTTTTATACAGCTCTCAGGTGTGGTGTCGGTGCACAATGCGTCATTGCATAGTTCGAGTCTACAGCCCTAGCTGTGCGTGAAGCTCCCCACTGGGTGACAGTGGAGCTTAGGAGCAACATAGTACTGCGCACCTTTCGACAGGCTGTCCGATCCAACCATCAACGTATCAGATCTCACCGCGGAGAACAGCCTCGACATCCCTACCTGCGCAACACTCGCTTTGCGTTCTCTTCGGTCATTTTGAGCAATCTAAGAGACCCATTTGTGTGTAGTTGCCGACTGCCTATCGAAGTGGTTAGGTGCGATTGAATTCCAGAATACTATTGCTAGTGTTCTTACAATACCTGCGGACATCCGGAATTGTATTGAAGGCCATCTAAAAGACAATATAAAGCCCTCAGCGCGTCATAGTTCTCTCTATCCACTGTGGTCGCACAACCAGGAGCGCTGGAATGACTGCTTCATTGTGTCAAACGTAAGTACGCAGTGCATCGACCTGCATCGACCCCGACTTGGAGCGTTCAAGTTGTCAAGCTATTTTTGCTTCAGTTCTCCGCCAATCAAATGAGCGCTTGCGACTTCGGCATCGCGACAGGCGTACAAGCTTTAACTGGGCGGCAGAGCGCTGCGATGTCACCGATGCCGGAGTGGATGTTGAAGCTTGACAGGTGGAGTCTAAAACGTCCCCTTTCGCTGTGCTCATCTCCGTACAACTGCGCATGACAATGTTCTCCGCGATGTGTACCACAAGGCTCCACTTAGTAGCACAGGATACTACTCTGGCTCACAGGAGTACGGGTTTGACAGCGAGGCGCTGTACTATGCACCGTGTGACGAAGTCCGCGGGGATAGCCAACAGTGCGTATAAAAGCCTGCCTCTCACCGTGTCTTTGCCTCATAATCTCACCAACACCTCATTTCTCATTTTATAGTCATGTTCTTCTCTACGCTCATCATCTCCGCGGTGCTCGCCGTTCCCGCCATCGCCTCCCCTGCGTTCAAGCTCTCGGAGAAGCGTCAGGCCTGCTCGGCCGTATCATGCGGTACGTAGATTTGAGCAATATTTGTGATCAACAGCCGTAATTCTGGCGGGCAGGGACGACTTCGGACGCGACACTGTCCGACTGCCAGGCTCTGGTCGATCCGGCGACCTGGAGCGCTGCCTTCGCCGGGGGCTCGAACGTCTGCCAGTACGCGACGTCTCACACACGTCCTACTCTGCTGGACCTCATTTCTCCAACAGCTTCACTAATGGCCTGAACTTCAATGCACCGGCGTACAACGTCGCTTGTCACGGCAACTGTATGTTCGCAGAGCGCGAATGCGGCTGTGATGCTGATATTCCATTGCAGGCTGCGCTTACTACGCCCCAGGTGGACGGTCATCCAAGCTCCTGCGGATACCCTCACACTGACGCGATGCAGGCTTCAGGACCACTGCGAACTTCGACGAGAACTCGCTCAGAGATCGCGCTGCGAGCCTTCTGGGCTGTGGCGACACCGACAAGAACTCGATCAACGGACTCACTGTGGCTACGATTGATGGCTCTGGCGTCTGCTTGAGCAACGGGGACGGCTGCGGCGACTGCTTCGATGGTAAGCTTGAAGATATGTGCATCCCCGAGACGTACTGCTGAATCCCCGGGGTAGATAGCGACTTCTTTGGAACCTGCTGAAGATAATAATCACTCAGAGTAGACCTACTAGTAATTCGTCCCAAATGTACAACCATCTAAGAAATGTAATCTGATCGCCTATGATTCCGAGTCGTCTCTAAGATGAGAAAGTCGTCTTCTGGACGGGAGAGATAGCCAGATTACACGCAGTGCTTGCGTCAAGACACGTATCTCACAGATACGGAGATAGTCGAGAAATTTGGAACACGTGCGTATCGAGCCTTTTGCTTGCTTTATCTGCCTGTCAATGAACACGCACAGTAATGATGGCAATACGTTGCACGCATTCCGGTACTTAGATGTAATATCTTGACTCATTGTAAGTAGCGTCGAAGTATTTCGTGGCGAGAGACTTCGGGACGGGCTCCGAAGTCCGAAACGCGTCTTCCGGAAACGATGACGGTCACCCCGAACCTGCCTTGTCAGCACGCCACACGATGTCCACGACAGACACGCCCGTCTCGCGCCGTCTGGCTGGCGTAAAGCGCATACTCGTCGTCCTCGCCGGCAAAGGCGGTGTCGGCAAGTCGTCCGTCAGTGCCCAGCTCGCGCTCTGCCTGCACAAGGCGGGCAAACGCGTCGGCGTCCTCGACATCGATCTCACAGGGCCCTCGGTACCCCGAATGCTCGGACTCGACGGCAACGGCGTGCACCAGAGCTCCATGGGCTGGGTCCCAGTGTACGCGGACGGTTCAACAGCGCGACTTGCGTGCATGAGCGTTGGGTTTCTGCTCAAGCGTCGCGAGGACTCTGTCGTTTGGCGCGGACCCAAGAAGAACGCCATGATCAGACAGTTTCTCTCGGATGTCGCATGGGGTCAGCTCGACTATCTAATCATCGATACACCTCCCGGTGCGCAATTTCGCGTATTTGGTTGCATTCACGCTGAACACATCCGCATGTAGGCACCTCGGACGAGCACCTCAGCATGATGGAGCATCTCGCGCCCGTCGCAGATCGCATGTCAGCTATAATCGTAACAACACCGCAAGCCGTCGCTTTGGCGGACGCAGCGAAATGCCTTTCTTTCACGCGTGCGGTATCGCTACCGGTGCTCGGCCTCATCGAGAACATGAGCGGTTACGTCTGCCCTTGCTGCGGCGAGGTCAGCAACGTCTTTTCTACTGGCGGCGGGCAGGAGATGGCTCGGCGGGAAGGCTTGACATTCCTCGGTAGCCTGCCCGTTGATACAGAGCTTGTCACATTGCTCGATGCGGCGGAGGGTGCTCAAGCGGACGTTTCTGTGGAGGATCAGCAGGCGGAATTCCCACTCCTACATAGATACGAACGGACTGCCTCGTTCAAGCTCTTCCACCAGGCCATAGGCACATTACTCCAAGCGCCAGAGGCCCAGCTTGGTGCGAGTTCTGGACCCTAGTCACGACTCAAGGTCATGCATTGATGTACCCTGTAACACCTTTCCCTGCCCAATGCAGAGTCCTAAAAACATCGCGCTTCGCGCTTCAGACGTGCCTGAGTCTCCGAGAGGAGACTGCGAAGGCCAGAAGCCGGAAAGTTGTACGAGCCGAGGCAATACGCGCTCGACGTTAGACTTTAGCGGGCCAATTGTACTTCCACCATAGACGTGCCACTCCCAGTTCGGGACGACATGAACGACGGCGGTAGCGGGAGATGCTGGGACTTCGTATTCCACTGAATTCCGCGTTCCCGTGATACTTCCCTTGACATGCCTGAAAGGGCCATGATTCAAGCATGTCGTCGGAGCGCACTTAGGTGGAAGACAACCGCGCAGGTCTCTGAGCAACGGCGTGCTCAGTAGAAAGGTAATTCGAGCATGGGTTGCGACCTAGCACGCCAGTGCGATGAAAACGAGGGCATAGAATTGCAGGAGATATGACAATGTGACGAATGTCAGGAGATTGGGAGTATACTTTCAGATGAATCAGATGGAGAGACTGGCTGCGAACACCCTGGCGTAGCTCGTCAGACGCTGCGCGCAACTTGAGCCGATGTGCGCAACGAAGGAACATGGACGATACGCCGCATCCAGCGGGATGCATCGCGGATCTGGCAATCTTGCGACGCCTGCGGGCGAGGACCACAACATGCACAGCCATGTGAATCGAGTGCCAGGGATCGAAGGCGCGCGCTGAGAGGCGAGATGCACGTGCATTCCCCGGTCGTCGAGCGGCGTGTGAGTCTTGGGACGGCGCCTGCGAGGTTCCCACGACTGCAAGCGTCGACAGGCGAGAGATCGTCGCGCATAGAGCCGGCATTCACTGCAGACTGGTCATGACGCGGGGGAAGGTGAGTAGCCAGCCAGGGCGTGTTTGGACAGAGAAGCGGAGCACGTTGCGCAGATTTCCGGAGGCAAAGTCTGTCTGGGAGATTATGGAGCCGGTTGCGCCGAGTCGTCACGCCGAGCACGCACGCTGCTGCCACTGCGCAAGCTGAGCGTGCCTGGATGGGCGCTGGGAGACGGGCGACGACTTCGAGACGGGGAGGGGGCGTTTAGTTTTGAGGAAGAAATTGGCGCGAGAGATTGACGTGACGGAAAGTGCTCCCGATGAATGGATGTTGGCAAAGCACCGTCTTTTGAGAGACCGACCCTTGCCCGCTCACCCGCCAGTCCATCCCGCTCCCCGCCCCCCTCGCCGCGGGCCACGACGACGACGACGACCTAGCCACGACCGAGCCTGGGATGCAAGACGTGCCCATGGGCTGCCCACGCGACAGTGGCAAGTCCCAACCGACCACCACCACCCCGCGCCAGGTCTCTGACTCTCGTTTGTCCCTATTAGCCGATTCTTCTCCCCCACGACTCTCGCCGCAGCCCCAGTCGGTGGCAGCAAGCTCGCCAGATATCGAAATTCCCACCCCGGGCCCGTCCAGGAAGCGCTCTCGCCGCGGTCCACCCAACCCGACGACCAGCCATCGACGGCTGTCCATGCAGACCCGCGCACAGGCCAAGGCACCCGCGTTTGACACCCGAATTCGCGTCGTGCTCGACGTCCCGTCCGACCAGCTTGCGGAATGGGTCGGCGACCTGCCCAGCTACCAGAACAAGAACAAGACCGTCGACCAGTGCCGCGCAGACGCGGATGCCGAGCGCCAGCAAGACGTGACGCGCCCGCACGGCGTCGAGCGCGACGAATTTCTCGTGCGTATCTAGCCGGCCCCCAGCCGCGCCGCATCCGCGCTCGGCCGATCCGCTCACACCGTCATACAGGAAACACATCTCCAAGACGCGCTCGGAGCAACCGGAGACCGTACTGTTCGTCCGCTTTCACGCGTTGCTCGCCGCGTTTCTCACCCTGTGACGCAGATCCCGCTGCCGCCCGCCACCTCGATATCTGACGACCAATATCGCGAGCTCTATCCACGCACCCTTGCACCCAAACAGATCGCCAAACCTATACGAACGCGAAGAAGTCGTCCCGAGTACATCGCGTGCCAGGAGCTTTACGACGCGTACCTCATGGACGAGACGGACCGTGACTGGCTCGAGGACCACAACCGCCAGTTCGCGTCCGGGAACCGCGCAGAGAGCTCACAACCTGTCGCGTCGACGTCCTCCTCTGCCACGGCGATCGATGAGATACCTATGGAGGTCGACGTCAAGGACGAAGACGACGTCAAGCCCGTGATTCGCATCAAGACCGAGCCCCTGCCCGACCGGTCTTCTCTGCTCAGCAGTCCCGTCGTGACGCCTCATCCGCAACGGCGGGCAACGCTTCCTTACGACGCGCCCCCGCACTCGCTTACCCAACCGGTGCCTGATCGAGCGACCCCCAACGGCAGCGGTCCACCGTACACGCCCCGGGCCATTAGCCACAGCGTGCGCGACGAATGCTACATCACGGAGGACGAGCTCGAGTTTGTCATGCAGCACTTCGAGTGCTTCGCGCACCACGCTACGCGCAGTCGCTCGCCGGTGCGTCCCGTATCCCTTAATCCCGCGCGTCACTCACATTTCTGGGGCGCCATTGTTCATGAACAGACTCTGGAGAAATTGCGCGAGACGATGGAGGCCGAGTTCCCCGCGCGAATCTGCACGTACATCCACGAATGCCGCTCGGAGCGCGCTGCGGCGCTCGAGCTGCCGTGCATATGCACGCACCTCACGCTCATCTTTCCGCACTGGTTGGGCCGCCGCGTGCGACGCCAGGGACGCGCACTGCGACCTGAACTGCAGATACCTTCGGTGCGGATTCTTGAGTGCGAGGTAACGCAGCATGCTGACGTAGGATTGTCTCATTCACTGCAGTGCCTGAGCGAGGACGGAACCGATCCGTACATCGTTTTCCGCGACACCGCGCTGGAGTGGAAGCGCGAACAAATGGCGCCCACGCAGGAGCGCTCGCGGAATCCGCGGCGCGAGCAGCTGCGTCTCGAGAAGCTCAACGCATTGGCACGCCTCAAACGCGTCAAGCTCACAATCAAAGAGCCTCCGCCGCCATCTGCCACCACTCCCACGCCCACACCCACACCCGCCACTCCTCTACCCGCTCTCCTGCAGACCCCAGCACCGCAGAAACGTAGGCCAGGTCGTCCACGCCGCAACCCCGTTATTGCACCAGCACTCGCCCCTCCCACACCGGCAGCTACAGTGGCGTTATTGCTGCCTCCACCACCGCCGACGCTTGTCCCAATCACCAACAACACATCGGTGCTCGTCAAGGACATGTCGCAGACGCCCGTCGAGCTGAGTGGCTCGCCGCCCTCGAACGTCAACCCCGCGAAGGCGGTCGCGGTCGCAGACGAGGGCTTCTTCAGCGTCGAGGATGCGCGGGGCGTCGCGCTTTCACCACTGACGGCACACACGCCGTCCGAGCCCGCCATGGTGGACTCTGACCCGGACCGTTAAGTCCAGCGGGTCTCCGTGTAACTTTATTTCGTTCGCTTGTTCTGTGATTTCTTGCGCCGCCCGCCGCCGCTACCATCTCCCATCCTCCTCCCATTGCCGTAACCTCTTGCCCTTTCCACTTGTCCATGCTCAAAAGTTGTTTTATACCGCCCTCTGTACCGTTTCCTTTCCATCTTCTACTGCCTTTTTCCTATCTCGGTCCCGGTCCTCGCGTCACTCCCCTCTCCTCTCGCCTCTCATGTAGAAGTATGTACATATGCAGCCCGACTTGAAGGAAAGACAAAATGCGAAGGGTTAGATAACTCTGGTTGTAATCACATCGTGTGTCCTCGCAAGTCCACCTGTGCTCGATCTAGAGCTCCTTGAAGTAGATTCGTTACCATGGCCAGGTAGACAGGGTACAATTTATTTTGCACTGAATCGCGACGCAGAATGCTGACGATCTACTGGATACATGGGGGGAACTGACAGTACTAGAGCAATAAGAGTAATAAAATAGGGAACACGAAGCGGCAAGCAGACCGTACAACCCAGAAGAACACTCAGTCGTCGTCCTTGTCAACGTAATCTTCAGCCAACCCAAGGACCTCCATGCCCTCCGGCATCGACGACTTGCGTTTCTTTGAGCGGCCCTTGCCCGACGCATTGCTGGGTGCTTCGCTGGGCTCGCGAGTGGCTTTGCGTGAGGACCCGATAG
>KV425913.1:79986-278032 GCA_001632375.1 Exidia glandulosa HHB12029
CGCATGTAGGCACCTCGGACGAGCACCTCAGCATGATGGAGCATCTCGCGCCCGTCGCAGATCGCATGTCAGCTATAATCGTAACAACACCGCAAGCCGTCGCTTTGGCGGACGCAGCGAAGTGTCTTTCCTTCACGCGTGCGGTGTCGCTGCCGGTGCTTGGCCTCATCGAGAACATGAGCGGTTACGTCTGCCCTTGCTGCGGCGAGGTCAGCAACGTCTTTTCTACTGGCGGCGGGCAGGGGATGGCTCGGCGGGAAGGCTTGACATTCCTCGGTAGCCTGCCCGTTGATACAGAGCTTGTCACATTGCTCGATGCGGCGGAGGGTGCTCAAGCGGACGTTTCTGTGGAGGATCAGCAGGCGGAATTCCCACTCCTACATAGATACGAACGGACTGCCTCGTTCAAGCTCTTCCACCAGGCCATAGGCACATTACTCCAAGCGCCAGAGGCCCAGCTTGGTGCGAGTTCTGGACCCTAGTCACGACTCAAGGTCATGCATTGATGTACCCTGTAACACCTTTCCCTGCCCAATGCAGAGTCCTAAAAACATCGCGCTTCGCGCTTCAGACGTGCCTGAGTCTCCGAGAGGAGACTGCGAAGGCCAGAAGCCGGAAAGTTGTACGAGCCGAGGCAATACGCGCTCGACGTTAGACTTTAGCGGGCCAATTGTACTTCCACCATAGACGTGCCACTCCCAGTTCGGGACGACATGAACGACGGCGGTAGCGGGAGATGCTGGGACTTCGTATTCCACTGAATTCCGCGTTCCCGTGATACTTCCCTTGACATGCCTGAAAGGGCCATGATTCAAGCATGTCGTCGGAGCGCACTTAGGTGGAAGACAACCGCGCAGGTCTCTGAGCAACGGCGTGCTCAGTAGAAAGGTAATTCGAGCATGGGTTGCGACCTAGCACGCCAGTGCGATGAAAACGAGGGCATAGAATTGCAGGAGATATGACAATGTGACGAATGTCAGGAGATTGGGAGTATACTTTCAGATGAATCAGATGGAGAGACTGGCTGCGAACACCCTGGCGTAGCTCGTCAGACGCTGCGCGCAACTTGAGCCGATGTGCGCAACGAAGGAACATGGACGATGCGTCGCATCCAGTGAGATGCATCGCGGATCTGGCAATCTTGCGACGCCTGCGGGCGAGGACCACAACGTGCACAGCCAAGTGAATCGAGTGCCAGGGATCGAAGGCGCGCGCTGAGAGGCGAGATGCACGTGCATTCCCCGGTCGTCGAGCGGCGTGTGAGTCTTGGGACGGCGCATGCGAGTTTCCCACGACTGCGAGCATCGACAGGCGAGAGATCGTCGCGCATAGAGCCGGCATTCACTGCAGACTGGTCATGACGCGGGGGAAGGTGAGTAGCCAGCCAGGGCGTGTTTGGACAGAGAAGCGGAGCACGTTGCGCAGATTTCCGGAGGCAAAGTCTGTCTGGGAGATTATGGAGCCGGTTGCGCCGAGTCGTCACGCCGAGCACGCACGCTGCAGCCACTGCGCAAGCTGAGCGTGCCTGGATGGGCGCTGGGAGACGGGCGACGACTTCGAGACGGGGAGGGGGCGTTTAGTTTTGAGGAAGAAATTGGCGCGAGAGATTGACGTGACGGAAAGTGCTCCCGATGAATGGATGTTGGCAAAGCACCGTCTTTTGAGAGACCGACCCTTGCCCGCTCACCCGCCAGTCCATCCCGCTCCCCGCCCCCCTCGCCGCGGGCCACGACGACGACGACGACCTAGCCACGACCGAGCCTGGGATGCAAGACGTGCCCATGGGCTGCCCACGCGACAGTGGCAAGTCCCAACCGACCACCACCACCCCGCGCCAGGTCTCTGACTCTCGTTTGTCTCTATTAGCCGATTCTTCTCCCCCACGACTCTCGCCGCAGCCCCAGTCGGTGGCAGCGAGCTCGCCAGATATCGAAATTTCTACCCCGGGCCCGTCCAGGAAGCGCTCTCGCCGCGGTCCACCCAACCCGACGACCAGCCATCGCCGGCTGTCCATGCAGACCCGGGCGCAGGCCAAGGCACCCGCGTTTGACACCCGAATTCGCGTCGTGCTCGACGTCCCGTCCGACCAGCTTGCGGAGTGGGTCGGCGACCTGCCCAGCTATCAGAACAAGAACAAGACCGTCGACCAGTGCCGCGCAGACGCGGATGCCGAGCGCCAGCAAGACGTGACGCGCCCGCACGGCGTCGAGCGCGACGAATTTCTCGTGCGTATCTAGCCGGCCCCCAGCCGCGCCGCACCCGCACTCGGCCGATCCGCTCACACCGTCATACAGGAAACACATCTCCAAGACGCGCTCGGAGCAACCGGAGACCGTACTGTTCGTCCGCTTTCACGCGTTGCTCGCCGCGTTTCTCACCCTGTGACGCAGATCCCGCTGCCGCCCGCCACCTCGATATCTGACGACCAATATCGCGAGCTCTATCCCCGCACCCTTGCACCCAAACAGATCGCCAAACCTATACGAACGCGAAGAAGTCGTCCTGAGTACATCGCGTGCCAGGAGCTTTACGACGCGTACCTCATGGACGAGACGGACCGTGACTGGCTCGAGGACCACAACCGCCAGTTCGCGTCCGGTAACCGCGCAGAGAGCTCACAACCTGTCGCGTCGACGTCCTCCTCTGCCACAGCGATCGATGAGATACCTATGGAGGTCGACGTCAAGGACGAAGACGACGTCAAGCCCGTGATTCGCATCAAGACCGAGCCTCTGCCCGACCGGTGTTCTCTGCTCAGCAGTCCTGTCGTGACGCCTCATCCGCAACGGCGGGCAACGCTTCCTTACGACGCCCCCCCGCACTTGCTTACCCAACCGGTGCCTGATCGAGCGACCCCCAACGGCAGCGGTCCACCGTACACGCCCCGGGCCATTAGCCACAGCGTGCGCGACGAATGCTACATCACGGAGGACGAGCTCGAGTTTGTCATGCAGCACTTCGAGTGCTTCGCGCACCACGCTACGCGCAGTCGCTCGCCGGTGCGTCCCGTATCCCTTGATCCCGCGCGTCACTCACATTTCTGGGGCGCCATTGTTCATGAGCAGACACTGGAGAAATTGCGCGAGACGATGGAGGCCGAGTTCCCCGCGCGAATCTGCACGTACATTCACGAATGCCGCTCGGAGCGCGCTGCGGCGCTCGAGCTGCCGTGCATATGCACGCACCTCACGCTCATCTTTCCGCACTGGTTGGGCCGCCGCGTGCGACGCCAGGGACGCGCACTGCGACCTGAACTGCAGATACCTTCGGTGCGGATTCTTGAGTGCGAGGTAACGCAGCATGCTGACGTAGGATTGTCTCATTCACTGCAGTGCCTGAGCGAGGACGGTACCGATCCGTACATCGTTTTCCGCGACACCGCGCTGGAGTGGAAGCGCGAGCAAATGGCGCCCACGCAGGAGCGCTCGCGGAATCCGCGGCGCGAGCAGCTGCGTCTCGAGAAGCTCAACGCATTGGCACGCCTCAAACGCGTCAAGCTCACAATCAAAGAGCCTCCGCCGCCATCTGCCACCACTCCCACGCCCACACCCACACCCGCCACTCCTCTACCCGCTCTCCTGCAGACCCCAGCACCGCAGAAACGTAGGCCAGGTCGTCCACGCCGCAACCCCGTTATTGCACCAGCACTCGCCCCTCCCACACCGGCAGCTACAGTGGCGTTATTGCTGCCTCCACCACCGCCGACGCTTGTCCCAATCACCAACAACACATCGGTGCTCGTGAAGGACATGTCGCAGACGCCCGTCGAGCTGAGTGGCTCGCCGCCCTCGAACGTCAACCCCGCGAAGGCGGTCGCGGTCGCAGACGAGGGCTTCTTCAGCGTCGAGGATGCGCGGGGCGTCGCGCTTTCACCACTGACGGCACACACGCCGTCCGAGCCCGCCATGGTGGACTCTGACCCGGACCGTTAAGTCCAGCGGGTCTCCGTGTAACTTTATTTCGTTCGCTTGTTCTGTGATTTCTTGCGCCGCCCGCCGCCGCTACCATCTCCCACCCCTCCTCCCATTGCCGTAACCTCTTGCCCTTTCCACTTGTCCATGCTCAAAAGTTGTTTTATACCGCCCTCTGTACCGTTTCCTTTCCATCTTCTACTGCCTTTTTCCTATCTCGGTCTCGGTCTCGCGTCACTCCCCTCTCCTCTCGCCTCTCATGTAGAAGTATGTACATATGCAGCCCGACTTGAAGGAAAGACAAAATGCGAAGGGTTAGATAACTCTGGTTGTAATCACATCGTGTGTCCTCGCAAGTCTTCCCGTGCTAGATCTCGACCTCCTTGAAGTCGAATCGCTACCATGGTCAGGTAGACAGGGTACAGTTTATTTGCACTGACTCGCGACGCAGAATGCTAACGACCTACTGGATACATGGGGGGAACTGACAGTACTAGAGCAATAAGAGTAATAAAATAGGGAACACGGAGCGGCAAGCAAACCGTACAACCCAGAAGAACACTCAGTCGTCGTCCTTGTCAACGTAATCTTCAGCCAACCCAAGGACCTCCATGCCCTCCGGCATCGACGACTTGCGTTTCTTTGAGCGGCCCTTGCCCGACGCATTGCTGGGTGCTTCGCTGGGCTCGCGAGTGGCTTTGCGTGAGGACCCGATAGAAGATGCGCGTGCGGCAGTCTCGGCGTCCTCAGCGGCCTTGAGCTGCTCCTTGGTAGGACCGTACTGCGGGATAGGTCCGTCGAACGAGTGACCGGTCTTAAGCGATAAAGTCTCGATGTCTGCGTGACAAAGACTCCAGTAAGCAAAGGGGTGGACGAGCGATGGTGAAGCACGTACCGATGGGGATGCGGTTCTTGAGAGCCCAAGTAACGCGCTCTGAGTTGGCCTTGTCCTCGCGGTTGAACTTTTGCTTGATCTGGCTGCGCGGACGCGTGCCCATCCAGAGCGCGATGGAGGTGAAGTCCGAGCCGAACATTTGTAGTCCCTGTGTAAACGTGAGATTGACACAGCGCAGCGATGCGAAGAGCGTACCACGAAGAATAACTCGGTCTCCTCCTTCTTCCAACGCTGGCCAGAGACCTTGCGTGTGTACGTTGCGGAAGTGACGAACTTGGTGAGGTCGCTCTCTTCGATCTCTTCCATTTCCTCGTAGGCGCGGTGCTCCGGATCGTCCTCGCGGTTTACTTGCAGCGAAGACTCATCAACCACGGTCTGGTTCCCGTCGCCCTGCCGAATCTGCACCGCGTGCTGCCCGGAGACGTGCACAGTCGCCTCGTAGTCCCACTCATCATCGTCGCCGCCGTCGCCGTCGCCTTTCTTGCTGGAGGACTCGTCGACTTTTAGAGAAAGTTGCTTGACGACGGAGGTGGATTCCTCGCCTTCGATGGGCTGGCCGTAGAGCCGCTTCATCGCGCGCGCGTGCATCTCCAGTCGTTTCTTTTTGCGTTTCACCTTGTCCTCCGTGTACGCATTCACGACAGCCTCGTAACGCGAGCTGAGTCGACCGACGCCTGGGTCGGCGCAGATATCGGCCATCGTCGCGAGCGTTGGATCCAAGCTCTGACGTCCTTCGCCGTCCTCAGCAGTCGGGAGGTTGACGGCCTTCTTCTGACGGCCGCGACGTTTTGGCTTGGGCGAGTCGTCGCTACCCTCAGCGGACGCGTCGGCGGTCTTGCGCCTGCGTTTCTTCGGCTTGGGCTTGTCCGCCTCATCGTCATCCGTTGTGTGCGCATCGCCGTCGCCGTCGTCTTCGGACTGCGTTTTGACTTTCTTGCTGCGTCGACGCTTCGTGGGAGCGGGAGTGTCGGCGTCGGCGTCCTTGCCCCTGTTCGTAGACGACTTGCGCTTCGCGGCGCGCTTCTTGGGCTTCGCTGACTCTTCATCGTCATCGTCCAGATCGAGCTTGCCATCGGCTTCGTCGTCGTCGCTGTCGGCCATAGCTTTGGCTTTCCGTTTCGAGGCGCGAGGGCGTTTCGGTTCAGGAGGCTCGTCAAGCTCGTCCTTTTCGTCGTCTTCAGCGTAAGATATGGGCTTCAGCTTGCGCCTGCGAATGAACGGGGCGGGAAAGCCCTTGTCGTCATCGTCGCCGTTCTGTGCTGCTGGCGAGGAGGCAGCCGGCTCAGACATCGCGACGAAGGATGTATATAGGCCTGGAATCAAATTAGTAGTAGTTCAAGGAATAATATTAGACTATACCTGGCGACTGAGAGCGCGTTGTGAGGCCCTTGGAATGAGGACGAGTTCAAGTGGCGGAGGGAGCCGCTCCGACACTGTGACTCTCGTGTTCACGATCACTCAAACGCGCCGCGTCTAGCACAATGGCTGTCGACCCGCGTCGAACGAAATATTCACAGGGACAAGAAATCGCCCTCGCCGAGTCTGACCACGAGCTCGAAGACGACGACGAGCTGCCAGGCCTGCCCGGCGCGCCGCCAGCCACCAATGGCATGTGCGTGTTCGCCCACGGATTCAGTCATGGCTCCTCTGACACGTCGCAGACCATTGCGCTCGCAGTACGCGCTCACACGGCAGGAGATTGCGCAGAATATCGCGAACCGCTTCGTGCACTCGCAGGCGTACATATTCCTCTACCTCCTCATGGCCGGCCTCAGCGTCACCACCGTCGTGCTCAGCCTGCGAACCAAGAGTGGGCAATGTCCAATGCTGGCGTTCTATATCCTCGAAATCATCGTCAACGTCGCCATGATTGGGGAGGTCTGCATCAGACTGGTCGCCTTTGGACGCGTACGTGCTTCTCGTACACAGCGCTACAGCAAGGGTATTGACCCTGTGACTGCAGAGGTTCTGGCAGTCACCATTCAACACGATCGACCTTATACTCACCATGTTTTGTGCGCTTACGCTGCTTGTGCTTGCGCTCTCGGGATGCGGATCCACAACTTCGCGCGAGGAGGAGCTGCTCGACACCCTGTTGCTCGTCGCGCGGAACGTTCTTCAATGCGGCCGTCTGGCAGCCGTTATGCGAAAGTACGTACATACAGTATTGGATCTGCGAGACGTCGCTCTCGGAGCAGGTGCCTGCACTGCATAGCACCGCTCATTGCCTGCTTCGACGCCGGCATCCCTTGTTCCTGACAGACTGACGCTCTTCCCTGCAGGTCTGGTCGATCCATATTTGCGCGTCCGAAGCCAATAGATCTGTCGCGGGCGCAGGGGCGCGGTCTGTCGCTCGACATTGACCTCGCTGACGAGGCAGAGGATTACGAGGCGCAAGAAGAAGGGAGACCGCTTGTTGCCACGGGCGTGTAGCTTATTTTTCTCCAATAATTGCCCTTGTAGATAGACTGCATCGAGTGATGGACGGTGGCGCTATGTAATTTATGCCGTGTCGTTGTGTGTCCAGATTTGAGATCCAGCTTCGAGGCAGGAGTGTGGGACTGTTTGGTCGGAGGCTCATGCGCGAGCTAGCCCCGACGACGACGACCAACGCTAACCCGTCCCCATCCTCGTCCAGCTTCAGACACTGGTTCACCGGCCACGGCGGACGGCCCTCGTCCTTCTCTTCCAGCAGCCGCCAGTCCACGGCACAGTCCACCATGGCCGCGCCAGCGACCGCCGTGCAGCCCCAGGCGCGCCCTTTTCGCTCGACGACCTCCTCCAAGCTCTCTGCCTTCGCTAGCGCGTTCGGATTTGGCTCGCGGTCGTCGAGCAAGGGTCACAGAGGCGACAGAGCCCAGTACGACCCGCAGCGCGACATCCAGAGCGACCCGGCGCCGCACTACCAGCTCGACCACGACCCCTTTGGCCCAGCGAGGCTCAGGACGACGCTCTCTCCGTCCCCAGCCCAGCCATTACCCCTTCCTTCCTTGCAGTTGCCGCAGGCTGCGTCGTCGTCCAGCAGCCGGCCGGAATTTCCGCGCTCCAAGTCGGACGTGGGCAGTCCGCGCCAATACGAGTTGCCGTCGCTACCCCTGCCGTCACCGCCTGCAAGCGACGTCGGGGGCGCTTCTAGCTCGCATGGCCTATTTTATAGGAAACGTAACGACTCCGCAACAAACCGCGGCAAGAGCGCCGCCCTCCTGCCCGTCGGGAACGGCAACAGTGCCGCAGAGAGCTCCAAGAGGGGCTCCTGGCATAAACGCCAGCGCTCATCCATCGACATGCAGCTTCCACAGCTCGCTCGGTACGTCTCACCCATCTAGTGCCTGCAATACCGACGTTGTGGATTAACCTCGGAACCTTCTGTTCGTTCTGTTCTCCAGCTCGCCTCGAACATCGGACGACTTCTCGTCCATCCTCGATGCTGTTGCGAATGCGGGTCTCAAGCCGCTCCCATCCACGCCGCCATTATTACCGACTTCACCGGACGCTGCTATGGCGCCTGGTCAGGCGTCCGCATCACGCTCGACTGCTCACCACCGTCAGCGCACGACGTCAGCGCGCGCACCGCCCGCAGCACCCTTGCCTTCACCACCCGTTGTCCAGCGTACGCGCTCGCATACAACGAGCGAGGGCTCGAAGAAGCGGGCCGGGGCACCGATAACCACGAGCCCGAACACGCTTCGCAAGCTCCTCCCGACGCTTCCGCCCACGTCCTCGCTGCCGCCGACCCCGCCGCAACTGCAACAAGATCACAACTATCGACGCAACGACGACAGACCATCATCGTCGCCGACAGCTGCCAGCCCGAATGGGCAGGGATTGCTCGGGCAGCCCCGGACAGGTGCGATGCGGCCGTCAACGTCGCAAGGGACGGGTCTGTCTGTCCAGACGATGCAGCCACGTCTCGAACGTGCGTTGAGCCCAATAACACCAAGTCCAACGTCTGCGATGGCCTCTGCTACCCATGGTGCGAAGCTCAGCCGTTCGGGGAGCACTAGTCAAAGTGCTCGCTCACATAGTCCCGCGCCAGGGCTCAGCCCGCGCGTGTCGAGCTCTGAGTCAAGCTCCCTGTTGTTTGCCGCCGTCCCTGACAGCGACCGGTCCGAGGCATCCTCTGTCGTCAGCAGTGGCGCAGAACGTCGACGGAAACAAATGGAGCGGCCATCTACGAGTACGGGAATTGGCAGCCCGACCAGCAAGGAGAGCGCACTCGCACGTGCGCTCTTCAGTGACGATACAGCGACACCGCGCGGCAGCATCAGCATGAGTATCGCCTCCTCCGACCTGCCACCATTTTCTGCCTATTCCGTGCAATCGCGTCGAACGTCCAATGCGTCTACGGTCCACGCGCACGTTCTGCGGAAGTCAACATCCCAGACCTTTGACGGCCGTCAGCGCGTCGACTCGAACGCGACCACAGTCACCGTCCGCTCGACTGTCTGGGTGGGCGGCGCGAACGCCAACCGCTCGGATTTGAGTCCTCCGAGCAAGCTTGTCCGCAAGCAGCGAAGTCTCCATAGCGTTGCCATACCACCGGTCCCGCGCCAGGCCGTACCTCAACCTCCCACGCCAGGTGCGTTTTGAATTCATGACCCACCCCTCTTTTTTTCATTTGTGTATCCTTTCAAGAGCCTAGCGCTGATTTCCCTGCTCAACGTATAGGCACATCCCCACCGGGTCCGAGTCTGTTGTCTTCGTGGTCGCTCAAGCGGCGGTCTAGCAGCCGCGCCGGCGACCCACCAGAGTCGGCATTCCTCAGCCTTACGTCTCCGGTCACGTCGCCGAAGGATGAGGCCGTACCAGGGCTGCAACATGTCGGTTCGCTGAAATCGCTGCGAGATATGCCCCGCCGGCCGAGCGTCACCAGCCCTATACGGCCAAGCACACCTCAATCGACGTTCTTTGACGATACGGACTCGACGCACCGGGCATCGATATCACTGACGAATGAGGTTGCGAGTCCAAAGAGCCGACGTGGGAGCGTCAACGCTCGGCGAGCTAGCGACATCGCGCAGTACATCATACCACCTGAAGAACTCGCCAGCAGCTGGGGTTCCACAGTTGCGTCGACATCCACGCTCAACAACGATGCAGCAGCGAAGGCGGGCGATTCCAGCCTGGCGCCTTCAGATTCGAGCACTCGTGTACCTGCGTCGAGCAGCAAGAGCATGCCTAGCTCGCCTACGCGTCGGACGATAAATCATGGCAGCTCATCCACGCCCCCGTCACGCGCAGTCTCTTTTGTGGGTAGCAAGCGTCCGGATGAGTTACTCGTCCTCAGTTCGCCAGTCGGTTTCGGAGGAGGGCTTGCACTCGCACCGATGCCGCCGCGCAAACCACAATCGCATAGTGCAGGCCGGGCGCGTGGTGGCTCGCTTTTAGGCGAGGCGAGCAGAAGTGCTGGGCTGCAGGCTCCGCCGAGAGGTTCCCGTCGCCCATCTCTCATCGCCAGCTCCATACGGTCGGATTCTGCATTGCGTTCGATCACGAGCAGCAGCACACTGCGCGGCACGTCTGCAGCCGCGCTGGATCTTATGACGACGAGGGCACGGCCTATATCCAAAGCATCATCCGGCAGTGGCGCGTCTTCTAGCGATGCATTCATGTCGCCAACATCTGCGAGCAGTAGCGGACCTCCACCGGTTGGCCGCAAGAGGTCCATATTGAAGAAGCCCTCGTTCCTCGACTTTGAGAACGATGATGCAGATGACGCCACGAGCTCTCGCCGCGTTGCGGCACAACGTAAACGTGCGAAGCCCATCCAAGTGCAACTCACGCCACCTCCTCAAACACCACCACCTGCGCCGCCCGCGAAGCAGAAAACAGCCTCGACGAACCCAGCCGACCTCGAGGACATGACGGATAGCTTCTTGGACCTCGGTCGCATGTCATTCGAGACGTCACACACCTCGAGTAGCACAGAGGACCCGGCCGCAGACGGCATCTCCTTCGATCAAGAGACAACAGCAGAGTTCCTTAAGTGGGGTAGATGAGTGTATCCGTACTTGCGCTCCCGGCTCTCTCCCATGTTGGAGTTTCTTTATTTTGTACTTATATCCACGACGTACTGATCTATCCCCTCATCTCCGCACGAGTATCTCGCCTTCTGCATGCGCATGACATCGCCTGGCTGTACCGCTTGTGTTACCACTCATCAGTCTTTACCCCCCTTCCCTCCCATAGTTCCATCGGTCCTTCACATGACGCCCATCTCCCCCCATTCGTTCACGATTCCCACTCACGTATCTTGTACTTCATATATCGGTCGCACCGTTTAAACGGGTGCAGGACATTCATGGAGCTTCGTGTAAATGAAGGGTGCCATGCGTGTTCAAGGTCCTAAGTGAAATTACAACGAATAAATCCAGCTTCAATCCGTCTCGTCTGTGTGGTAGCCCGCCCGACGCATCTGGCCCAGGCGGTGCCGTGCGGCGCCGAGATCCTTCTCCAGACGAAGAATCTCGACCTGCTGCTCCATCTCCCGTACCTTGAACTCGTGGACCGCCATCTTGCCGTAGTCGTACGTCTCCGACTCGATTTCCTTAGCGGTGACCGCCTTGACCTGCCGTACAAGCGCTTTGCACGCCTCGGTGACAGCCTTCGCAGCGAGCTCGAGACGGTCTTGAGTCTTAGACATGAGGTTGGCCTTGACGCGGGATGCCGCAACCAGCTGTGCAGTTGCCGCCGCGACCTCGTTCGACGCAACAATGAGTTGCTCGAGTGAGTGTGTGCCGGAGAGCACGCCATCCGCGGTTTCGATGAGGAGGTTCGTCGCGAACGCCACCGCCTTGGCCGCAGAAATGAGGCCTTCCGTCCAGCGGTTGTTGCGCTTGTAGAACTGCTGCGACGTGCTGGAGCCCCTGCCCTGCGCGACAATCTCTTGCTGCGACTCCGTGGCAGCCTTGATAAGCCGTGCAATCGCGCTGGTGATAGCCATGGCCGAAGCAAGGATCGAGTCGTGGACCTGGAGTTGCACGGCGCTGTACCGCGACGAGTCGCGCGGACGAGACATGAGCGCCTGCAAACGGGCGGTCGCCTCCTCGATCGCGCGAGCAGCACCCATCATCTCGCGTTCGACGATGTCGCCAATGTCACCGTTGGCCTGGCCCAAGGACGTCTTACCCTTGGGCACGAGACCTTCGACAACCTCGGACAACTTCGTCAACGAGCCGCGAACTTCGACGTTGTTGCGCAGAACAACTTCTTGACGCTGCTGCAGAGAAGTGACGAGTTCCAACTTGTACGACTGGAGGTTCAAGAAGCACCGCAATGCGACGTCGCCGGCGGTCTTCGCGACAGCAACCAGCTTGTCTGATGCCTCGTCGCCCTGGGTCAAACGCGTGATTCCCTTCGAGTTGAGGAGAACCTCGGACATGACCTGCGCGAATTCGTTCGCGCTCTTGATAACGTCAACATGATCACCGCCGGGCTGCTGGTTGATGTACAGGTTGAAGATAGTCGCGAACTCTGTGGCGTTGTTGGTCGCCTTCTCGATAATTGAGAGCGTGAACTCCGGAGTCGCGTTCGTGTGTCCGCTGCTTGCCGGCGACTCGAGTTCGTAGATCGCATCATCAATCTTCTGCACGCACGCCTGCAAAATGGAGTCTAGACAGCCGTTAGACGTGCTCAATGGAAGTCACCGGGATGAACTCTTACCGATGATAGCGTTGAGCTTCTTGCGATTGTCCAGAATTAGAGTGTCGATCTGCGCGTTTGTAGCTTGCTCGGTGAAGCCCGTCGCCTGCGCCGGGAGCGTAAGCCTTGAGCGCCATGAAACAAGAAGACTGAACTCCCTACCTGTTGCATCTCGGCCATCTGCTGAAGCGTGCTATCAACTTCCTCGTGGAGGATCTGGATTTCCTGCTCCTTCTCTTCGCGAACACGGTCTGCCTCGGCTCTTGCCTCGTCAATACGGGCCAGGAGGTCGTCAATTTGGATTTGCTTGGACTGGAGCAGGCGTGAGCGATCCGCAGATGAAATTCCTCCCGCAACTCACGCGAAGCGAATCCTCCAGTTCGGTGATCTGGCGGTTATACTTGCCCAGGATCGTCGACGTCTCCGAGTTCTTTGATCTCGCCGCATCCTCTGCACGCTCGTTGGCAAAGTTGAGTTCGCGGCGCAGACGGTCAATGTCGTCTTTGTGGCTCTACGTGCAACAGTCAGCCGGTGATCACAAGGGGGGAGGGTAAGTATATAAAACGCACAGCCTTTTGGCGGTCCACCTCAAAGCGCGCACGGTCGCGCTCGCGAATCATATCGGCGAGTTCAAGGTTCTTGGCCTTGACGTCGCGTTCCATGCGCTCCATCTTGTCGATGGCCTCCTGTGCAGAGTTCGCCTTGAGCTGCATCTGCTTGAACTTGGACAGCATGTCGAGATGCTCGGTGCGCAACTGGCTGTACAGCTTGGCGAGCGCCTCGTACTTGTTGCGCCAGAGGTTGACCTGGTCCTGCAGCTGTTTGATGAGGTCGTCCTTAGCCTGCATTTGCAGGCCGACGTTCGACCCAACGTTTGCGAGTTCGTTCTCCAGCGCTTTCACGCGCTAAGGAAGGGTATATGAGTTGCCAGTGGCCAGACTTGGTGGTCACGTACGGCGTCGTATTGCCCAAGCAGCAGCTGATCACGCTCATACTGCCCACGCATGCCAAGAAGCTCGCGCTCGAGTTCATTCATGCGCATCGCAACCTGGTTATTCGCATCCATCATCTGCTGCTGCATTTGGCGGTTCATGAGCTCCTGCTGAGCCTGCGCCTGGCGCTCCTCCGCGAGACGCTGCTGTTCTTCGTACGCGCGCTGGCGCGCCATCTCCTCCTCGCGCCGCTTGCGCTCCTCTTCCTCTTGCTGGCGGAGAAGCGCGGCTTGCCGCTCCTCATGTTGTTTGAGGATCGCCGCCTGCTCCGCTATTTGAGCAGCATCTGGCGTCGGTGTCGCAGACGGCTTGGCATTCCTCGTTGCAGGCCGTGCGGGGAGTTCTGGTGCTGCACCGTTGTCCGTCAGGTTTGGCGGGTCCTGTCAAATGGCTATGAGATATGGGACAAGTAGCGGGGTCCAGACATACTTGACCCAGCTTGGGGACGTTGATGAGGCCGGTGAGGTACTTCAGATTACTGCATTCATAGTAGAACTTGCGAAGTGCATAATGTTGAGAATTATAGCGCTGCTTCAGAGGCTCCAGCGCCTCGGCGTCACCGGTCCCTGCAAACCTTCATTTAGAGGCGCGCATGTCAAAGAAACGTAGCACGTACTGCGGAACAAGGCGCGCAACATGCTAGTGATAAAGCGGTAGATGTTGTAGCTCTCCTTCACAAGCGGCACGAGCGAGGATATACGGCACTCGTTATTGTTCGAATTGCGGAAGTGCGCGAATATGAGCTTCTGGAACGAGTCGATCTGGTCCTGCAGGTTCATGAGGTCCGAGATCGTCTCGTACCTGCACAACCGGTCAGACCGAGGAGCATGTGCAAGTGCTTAGGCTTACCCCTCGTTTGGATCATCGATGTTCTTCAAGCTGATGTACTCCTCGTACTCGAACAGACCGTTGAACTCTGGGCGATGTCTGTGGAAGCGCAACTTGGACAGGATGAAGGACACATAAGTCCGGATGAGTTGACCGTATCCTCGGACAGCCTCAGCAAATGCAATACACAGATTAAGCGAACGTACCTCGTTGCCCGTCATTCCCTACTGTCCGTGCACAAGTCTCGAGCCATCCGGTCTGGTTCTGACCCTCCTTGAGGGTCTGCACGCGCGTGAGTGATATGCGGCGAAGTATGACGAAATGCACGCACGACGGGATGGCCCTCCTGCAGAATCTTGTGGACCATAATGAGCGCCTTGAACGTCTGGACCTCGTCCGAGAGAATGGGCTGGACTCTGAGCCCTGTCCATATGGAGACGGAGGAGTGGTAGTCCCAGGTGTAGACGATGCACTCTGCGCGCTGTGTGAGTGATGGACCGCGAGCTCGCTGTGGCACACGGACTTCTGACGTGTTTCTGCTTGGGCGCCGTCTCCTCTGGGCTCGTCGCCTTCTTGATGTTGAGCGAGAGCTCGGTCTCCGCCTTGTCGCGGTCCACAGGTCGCGTCGGGAAGTGCACCTCGTTCCCGTCGTCGTCATAATGCATTCGCGGCGGCCTGCGCACAGTTCAGAAGACTGTTCGTCGCCGTCTGGCGCGGTCACGACATACATGGTGGTGGATTGGAGCGAAGATGCTGAAGCCTGGCTGCGGCGCGAGTCCAAGTTGCACCCGAGCCCCGCTGTCGGACAGTGGCTTCTCCTTTCACCTCGAGACCGCTTCACCGCCGACTGCGCACTTGGCTTTCGACCTCAATATGGCTCTATGTGACTGTGGCAGCCTCTGTTCGGCTCGGCGTATGCTATTGCCCTGCTCGTGACTGTGCCCGCAGCCACAAGGTCGCACTTGGCTTGTGAAACCGCGTCTGGCGACTGTGCACGCTTCTGTCTTGCACCGAGAGCTCCCTTGGCGATCGTCATACTAGCGATCTATAGTCTACACACATTGGATTGCGATGCGGCAGCGACGGCAGCGAAATACACGTTTAGACACTCTATTCCAGATTACCTCGCCGCCCGTCTATGTACCAAGAAAGCGAGCTCCTTACGACTTCCAGCTCTGCTGTATACGGTGGACCATCAGGTCGTGCGCCTCGTCCCGCGCCTGCACGAAGGGGCTGTCGGGCCCGACGAAACGCATCCAGCCGTGCCCGACGCCTTCTACGAGCATCTCCTCGACGTCCTTGCCGCACTTCCGCAGTCGCGTCACCAACCGCTGGATGGACGGTAGCAGAGGGTCGCAGTCGCCGCACTACAAGCGCGTGGTCAGAGACGCTTCGCAGCCTTCATACTCCTCCGGACTCACAATGATCGTCACACTGTTAGGGAACGCTTCAGGATCGGCGTACACTGGCGAAAGGCGCGGGTCTTGTCTATTCACGCCGTCGGGCACGTAGGCCTCGGCGATTCGTTGGCGCTCCCACAGTGGAAGAGGAAGGCCGGGGTTGCCAGCAGGGATGGGCGGTACGAAGCCGTTCAGAGACGGATGCGGGCTGCAGTCGACCACCGGAGACATTGCGATGACACTCTTCACTACTCCTACCGCCTGGGTTGCGACGACTGCAAGCGCGAGCGCTCCCCCGGATGACGAGCCGCTCATGGTGAGCTTCGTGACGTCCCATCGCTCGGGGTGGTTGAGGATATAGGCGACCACGTCGCAGACGTCGTTGAAGCCGTCCGGAAACTTGTTCTGTGGTGCTTTCGCATAGTCTGTGTCAAGGACAACACATCCACACTTCAGTGCGAAGTAGGCAGCGAGTTCGGAATCGCTGTCCCAACAGGGTCAGCTTGAACACTACAGGCGGCGAAAGGCTTCGTGCGACTTACGCTCCGAATGTCTTCCACAGAAACCCACTTCCGTGGACCTAATGTGCGCGTGCTCAGTTCGCCGGCGCTATGCAACTGCAGGGGTACCACGCACGTTCAAATGCACGGGCAGCTTCTTCGCGCGTTCATGATCGACGCCTGGCGGATAGAAGACGTTGACCGTGATGATGCGGTTACCCTTGGAACTACGGACGTGGAGGACGTGGTGGGGACGAATGTCGGCGCTCTCTGGGAGCAGCCCGCCGCGGAGGTGGCCTTTGCGAAGCCAGATGCGGATGATGGTGTGCATCACGAACATCCAGAGCTGGAGGCGCAGCCAACCGTACCAGGAGAGCGTCGACATAGTGTGTGTTTCGTGCCAGATTCCCCAGCTGGTTGCACCCTCTCGCGCTTTTATCTTCTTCTGCAATCCTGCATAGATCCATCTATGTTTGTCTCGTTGCCGGAACGCCACATTTCTTTCTCAGATCTCGGCGACCGGGTCACGCCCAGATGTGGATCAGTGAAGTTAAGCCTTCAGCGCCCTACGGCGTAACTTGCTACCACTTCCGGTCCCCCCGTCTCCAGCTGGCTGGCCAATGATGGCGATCTCCACGCGAACGACGGCGGATAGATGACGAACGAAGGCGCTCCTTCTTCGTGGGACAGAAATTTGAAGACTGAAGACTGTACACACCATTGGGTTCAGTTGGCGTTGAGGGCCCCGCCCTTTCGAGCGACTCTCACAGGACAATGTTACTGATCAATGCGTGACTGTGCGCAAGCTGGCGAACGAGCCTCGTGGAATTTCGCGTGTGACAGCTTCAACTTGTTTGTTTATGATCCCGATGTATCCTACAAGGGTCTCAGGGTCTCGAGGAGTAGTATCCTCAGGGATCCGACTTTGTCCACGGCTATCACTCTGTCTCGAAATCGTTCAAGCTGGAGTCTGCTGGAGCACGAATCATGCGCATAAACCTATCGCGACGCGCATGTGGAACCTATCCGTACACGTATCTCGAAGCCAGCGCCACCCACTTGCCCGCTCTTCTCTCTCCAGCCGCCGCCAACCAGGAGAAGCGCCCCGAACACGGAAAGCGACGCACCGCCGACAAAATACGAGAAGCGCCGGGCCGTTGGCTAACCGAGATTTCCTACGCTCTCTGCATTCGGAAGGGACGTCTGTTTGTTTGAGCTCCCAGGGAGCATGGGCGTGCGTTTGCGCAGCGCCAGCTACGCGCGCTCCATGGTCCACCGTGGAAATCCCAGCGTATACGGCATGGGCATGATAGTGGCTGAGGCTAGTGTACTTCGAAAGGTCGAGGTCACCGCGGCACTTCGATGCTCTCCTGCACTTGCGTCAATGCGCTCTATTCGGAACTACGGAAACGCCATCTGCACCATTGACTGACGTAGGCACCCATGAGAAACAACAGTTGTCAAAATAAGAGAACGCAACGACCGCCACCGTGAGTACTGCTGTGGCGGCCATCCATCTCGCAAGTCCACCCTCCGAGTGACGGTCTAACGATCCTCCACTGCTAGCTGCCGAAAGCGGGCGACAGATGTCTAAACGATCATAAGCACTGGAACACAGAAAACACCATCGACCAACTTCATGAATTCCAGCTCGCCTGCAGGCGACTGATGTAGAGCTCGAGGGCATCCTCCCGCAGCTGTACGAACTTGGTGTTCGGTTTCACCAACCGCTCCCATCCATGACCGGCGCCTTCGACCTCCATGTCCACGATATCGTTCCCTCCTTCACGCAGCTGCGTCACAAACCTGCGAATGCTATTCACCATTGGGTCACAGCTCCCGCACTGCATGCGCACGATTCGGGTCAGCAGCGTTTAGAATCCTATCCGCACGATACTCACTATAACTGTTACAGGCGGAAACGCGTCCACGGGTGCGTAGACGGGCGACATGCGCGGGTCCAGTCTATCTACGCCAGGGGGGACATACGCCTCGCGGAACCTGCGACGCAATACAGACATCAGTGTCGAGGACTTCGTGCAAGAGACGCGTAGATGACCTATTGATGCGCCACAGGCTAAACGGCAGACCCGGATTCCCCTTCGGTAGCTCTGGCGTTGGCTGCCAGTTCGACTCGTGGTCCGAAAGGTCAACGGGCGGGTAGAAGATTTGCAAGCCCTTGACCGTGCCCTTAGGCAGCGAGGCGGCGACAGAGAGGATCAGGCAGGCTCCCGACGAGCACCCGCCCATCGTAAATCGCGTCAAGTCCCAGTCATCGGGCTTGCTGAGAATATACGCCACCACGTCCGCGATGTCGTTATACGCAGCAGGGAAAGGGTGCGACGGCGCCTTCGCGTAATCGCTGTCTAGGACGATGCATCTGGCGCTCTGTGCTATGAAAGCAGAGAACTCGGTGTCTCTGTTGGCGAAGAACGGTCATCGTGCGCACGCGTGCAATAAGATGAATCAGTTACGCACTCGCCGAAATTCTTGAAACAGAAACCAGAGCCGTGCGCGTTCAGATGCACTGGTAGCTTTTCGCCCGAACCGTGCTTGTAGTCGGGCGGGTAGAAAACGTTTACGGCAATGGAACGCTTTGGGTCGGACCTCGACGGGACACGTAGGCGCAAGGTTGGAGTCAGATCCGTCGTAGCAGGAAGTAGACCGCTTCTAGGTGGCTCGCGAACAAGAATGCGAATAACCGCATTCATGAGCATGATCCATAGGTTGAGGCGCAGCCGCTCGAACCAAGTGAGAGTAGCCATCTTTGTGCACGACAGCCGTCGTTTGCTGGCCTTTATGT
Source organism: Exidia glandulosa HHB12029 (assembly GCA_001632375.1). Classification (NCBI taxonomy): domain Eukaryota; kingdom Fungi; phylum Basidiomycota; class Agaricomycetes; order Auriculariales; family Exidiaceae; genus Exidia; species Exidia glandulosa. The sequence goes on from KV425913.1 coordinate 98,957, forward strand.
TCCAGTGCCGCACTGCTGCCGGATCAGCCGACGGCGCGTAGGAGGTTTGCGCGGTCTCGTCGACCCTGAACTCCACATGCACATAGAGCAGAGTTCTCCTCAAGTCTTGCCTACGAAGAGACTCGCACAGGTCTCAGGCGACGCGAACAACATGAACAGGAGTATCATCACTTCTACGCTTCGCATTTACGATGCCAGTGAGCACTACAGGCTCTCCACGTACCCCACAGGAGAGGTCACCGACTAAGCCGGCGAAATCACGAGTCCAGACCCTAGGCGGGAGGCCGGTGTAGAGTGCGGGAATAGAGCTGGCTCGCATTGCTCAGCACTCATACATTCCTCGAGAACAGCGCCGACATGCTCTCAGAAATACGACGAAATCTGCAGCTAGCCAACCCGACAAAGCGCGTGTCGTCAACTACACCCAAGGCATGAGGAGCAGGCAGAATGAGTGGATCGAGTATATTATACTGTGAGAGACGAGGTCACGCGCCTACTCGCGGCCGCCGTGAGGCGCGCCTGGCGCGGGTGCTGTGACGACTTGGTAAAGAAAGGGAGGGGAGACCTTTGGATCGATACGCGTACTCGCGTCGTAAAGGCGTAATGGGCACAAACGAAGTCAACCAGTCAGGTTCAGATTCAAGTGAAGATACAGGTCAAGAGGCGGTGTCTGCGCCGATGCGTGCCGATTCCGGCGAGATACGCCACCCAGGCGGTCGTGGATTTCACCGGCAAGCATGGCAAGCAACAAGACGTCGAGATACGCGGCATTATAGCAGGTCTGCATAGCTTGGTGATCCCGCGCGAGAGGTCGGCGGAATGCATAGATAATGCATGGGATGTAAGAGAGCGCTCCGCGGCAGCGCCAGAAAATCCTAGGCCCCGGATATAGCATGAGCGCGCGCTTGCACGAAGACACCGAGGTACAAGCGCCGGTGGAGTGTGCGGGATCGCCAGGAGGGGCAGCTTCGAAAGTTTAGACATCAAGGAACTTGGGAAGGTCGGGAGGACAGGACCGGAGTCGGAGTCTGAGGGCGTCGCTCGTTGTTCCGTCGCGGCTACGACCGCGCAAAAACTCCCTCACCACGCGCGCAGCACGCGGGTGAGCGTTCCTAGACTTCGTGCAGGGGATGCAGGAGCGGTTCTCTTCTGCAGGTCTATTATATTGCGTCTCCATGCTCTCTGCGGGCTGCGTCGAGCAGTCTAGAATCTAAGCACTACAGGACTCGCCGGCCACTCAGCCTGGGCTCACCGGCTTGCGCTTATCGTTGCCAGAGAATGGGAATTCTGCTACAGCCCGCTGGCTTACAGAAGAGGGCGCGTCTGCTCTGCTGTGACTGGGAATGCGTGGCGCATGGGCGCTGCACGATTTGCCGGGTTCTTCAGCCCCGGGATGCCCTCCTTCGTGCGATTGATCACTCTCTGGCGTCTCCACCTGCTACTTTGTTGCTGATAAAACGCTGTGTGCTGCGTCGCGCAGTGGATACTTCTGGTCTAACAGCGGCGCTCCGTCCGCCATCTGTACGCTGCTCTTGCTGACAATGTGCCGCGCCGACCGCTCTGGTGCGCGCCATACTCATAATGTATCGCCCTACGTGCGCCACACGGCTCTCCTTCGGCAAAAAAATGGGTAGGGAAATATTTGGTCGGAAGAGACGGCCAAGACTACGCCGCTATCTCATAGTTCTGGACATGGACAGTTTCTTATCGTCGCTTGAGGAAATTGTTTCAGGATGCACGTTGTGAATCATCATGCCCGTTGCGTATTGTTGGACATACTGCGAGAACTCAGACTATCCAGTTTTGTGGCAGTCAGAATTCCTGCAAAGGACTGGTACACAAATGTCGATCCCCGGCCCTGCTCCTTACAGTGAACCGAGTAGCCACTGATCCAAAGCCAGGAACAATGGGGGGACTGTGGGAAAGAGCTGGACACGAGACAATCGACAGTCTTTGGACAGCAACATCATTTTGGCCGGACCTTGGAGTCGACGTTGTGGTCCAGCCGTGGTGGGACGAAGATCATCGTGACACCGGCGGAGGACGTCCTTTGAGCGAAGCCATACAATACACGTCTGCGAATTACTTGCGAGCGAAACCAAGATACTCAAACACTGCACCAAGCAGGAGGAAGCCTAGGAGGTGTCCATCGCGGCAGCGGACGCCGCTGCACCGTTGCTTGGTGGGGGACCCGACGGTGCACCAGTTCCTGAGCCCGTAACCTCCTCGGCATCCTCAAAGATCAGCGCACCCTGCTGCTCCTTTAGGAACTGCACACTACGCTTCTCGTCGAGAAAGTACGCGTATGCCCGGCGCAGGTCCTCGACCGCGACGACCTCCACCTTGCGCTTCTTCGCGACGACGTGCGCGCAGCTGATGAGGTTGAGCGCGTAACGCAGTGTCGTCTGCGTCGCCATGGTCGTGAGGATGTTCAGCGCGTCAGGCGCGAGCGCGACGTCCTCCTCCGTGCACCGGATCTTGATAATCTGCTCAATGTCCTCCGGCGCATACGGTGCCGTCGTCACGATGAGTACACGGTCGAGCAAGTCGACGGGCAGACCGTGCGGCGAGCGCACGTTCGTCCCGCGCACACGCGACGTCCCGCGGTTCGAGGCCATCACAACCAGCGGTGCGAGCTCGTTCTCGAGCGCGCGATTCAAGAAGGAGAAGCACTCGATATCGAGCATGTGTACTTCGTCGATGAATAGCACCTGCGCACGTTCATGATATCAGCGTGAGCGCGAGTATCCAAGATACCAACGTGGTGTGAACGTACACCAGGGACAATCTCTGCCTTCCCCTCTTCTCGCCATTCATTGACTTTGGTGTTGATTTGCGCGCGCAACTCGGGCTTGATTTCGCCCGTGTCCCCCGCGAACAGGGCCAAGAAGCCCTGCGTGCGACTGTTGATGACGTCTATCTCGTGCAGCGACACAGTATGCACGACCTCTTTCCGCTTTTGCAGTTCTCCCTCCGGACATTGTACAAATTTCGTCTGCGACGACGTCAGCAATAAGGACAATATGTGAGATAGTTCATGTACGCACGTCGGCACCCATAGCATCGTAGTCTCGCGATCGCGCAAACGAGCGGCCGAGCTTGGTGATTTTACCAGACGCCTTGTCAATGGAGACAATGTCGCCGGCGGAGACCTTCTCCTTCGAGAGTGCGTCGATCATTTTCGTGCCGAGGTCGTACACGGTCTCCATGTCAGTCGTCTTGATGGTCAGCTTGCCAGTCTTAGTCGCCTGTTTGGGGGTAGAGAACTCAGTATAGGCAGGTGGATCGGGCGGAGAATGCACGCACTCCGGTGAGGCTGCGGTCGATCTGAATCTCAACAACTTCGCCCTCGATAATCTCAGTCTCCTCCTTGATGCGTACACCGATACTCCGGCGGAAAGCCTGGGTAAGGGCCTCCGTCTTGGACATGGCGAGAGAGAAGACTTCACTCGCCGCGAGAGCGGTAAAGGGCACATCGCTCCCTAAACTCTGTGCCATGCCTGCGACATTGCAAGAGCGGTCAGAACTCGCCTCGCTGAGCGTACTGAATGCGTACCCATGGCAATAGCGGTCTTGCCAGTCGAAGGTGGACCAGCCATGAGAATTGCGCGTCCGGCAATACGAGCCTCTTTAACCATCTTGAGATAGATGCCTGCTGCCTTGCGCGCTTTGCCCTGGCCAACCATGCCTTCTGAGTTTTGGCGCGGTTCAAGCTTGGCATCGAGCCCGAGGCCGCGGATATGGGAATGCGCGCCTGCGAACGAGGTTGAGCAGACGCGTCGCGTTCACTTAGCCACAACACGCACCTATGCGCTCCATTTTTGTAATATCGCGCAGCTCGGAGGTCGACGTGCTGATCGTAGCCTATAAACGAGGTCAGAAGAGCGCGGCGCGATGAGTTGAAGGGCTCGCCATGGTGGTTGGGTGCTGAAAGCAGCGGTGCGGACTTGTTTTTCGCGAACTTGCATGTCTTTCCTTTTGCGCGCGTGCGCCGCCGGCCTGCGCGCGTCCACGCACCTGCCCGCGCCCGTCGCGTCGACCTCGGCTTTGCCGGCGCTTAGACGCGCTGCGTCGACGCAGTCGCAGTCCGTCGCGGCCAAGAAGGCCGCCGACGCCGGGCTCTTCAGACGCTACAAGCCCATCAACAACTCCCTCCGTCATCTCAAGCGGCCCATTAATGCCCATCTCTACGCCGGCAGACCTCTGCGCGGGCTCACCATCGCCCAGCGCAAGAAGGGTGGTCGCGGCGGGAACGGGCGTATAACGGTGCGCTTCGTCGGCGGCGGGCACAGGCGCCGTCTGCGCAACGTCGACTTCATGCGCAAGGAGGGCGGCTTCCAGGACGTCATCCGCATAGAATACGACCCGGGTCGCACAGCCCACATCGCCCTCATCAAGTCGCGCGACCCGAACGCGATCCAGCCGTATTCCTACATCGTCGCGCCCGACGGCCTTCGCGCCGGCCACGTCGTCGCCAGCTTCCGCGCGGGCATCCCGAAGGACCTCGTGCCGGGCTACGTCGACGAGTTCGACCGCAGGAAGACGACCAAAGAGCCCGTCGAGTTGCAGACCCAAGTCTCCGCCGCCTCCGCGCAGTCGCTCGCGGTCTCCCTCCTGCGTCAGATCACTGTCCAACCCGGCAACGTCGTGCCTCTGCGTCTCATCCCGCCCGGCACGCTTATCCACAACCTCTGCCTGCGCCCGAACGGCCGCGCCCAGCTCGTCCGCGCGGCGGGTACTTTCGCTCAGGTCGTCGCGCATCAGGAGACGGGCAACTACGCCCTCATCAAGCTGCAGTCCGGCGAAATTCGCAAGATCCACGCGCGCTGTTGCGCAACGATCGGCAAAGTCTCCAACGGTCTGCATAACCAGGAAAACCTCGGCAAGGCTGGCCGCAACCGCTGGCTCGGCCGTCGCCCACACGTGCGCGGTATGGCGCAAAACGCGTGCGTTCAGCTCTCACTTTGCGCGTTTCCCTCTCATTGTCTGCTCGAAGTGTCGACCATCCACACGGTGGTGGTCGTGGCAAGTCTAAGGGTGGCAAGCACCCCCAGTCGCCGTGGGGTTGGCTCACCAAGGGCAAGCGCACAAGAAAACCTGGTCCTCTCGGTCCTCGCGGCAACAACAAGATGGTTGTTCAGGACCGTCCCAGAGGCAAGGAGAAGAGGGAAGGAGCTTCCGCGAAGCCATAGTCGTATTGACTATGCTACACCTGCTATATACAAGAATGAGTTTGCGATGGATAAATACGGAGAGCAGGAGTCGACAACAGTTTGAAAGAATAGCTGGAAAAGCGGGATCGTAGAGCGGAGACAGCAAAAGAAGTAACTTCATAACATCCATGGACGGCGTTCCCGTCGGATGGGAGGCTGGGGACGAGTATCGCCCGCGTCAGTCTGTGTGAGACTGCCCGTGCGGTCTGGTAAGCGAGGCCAACCCTCCTCGCGCACTTCTTCAGGATGATGAGCAAGGGTGGGAGGATCTCTTGCAACCGGAGCCGTAATATCCGGCGCAGATGCTCGTCGTCCCGCAGAAAACTCTCCAGCTGGCAGAGCGAGTGGTTGACCACTGTCCACGTGCGGTACGGATGCGCGACGATCCGAAGAGGATGAAGGCGGAGGACCTGGTGTATGGTTATCTGCTTCGGCATACGGTGACGGCAAAGGCGTTGTGATCGTAGACCCTCGACGGCCTGCAATTTTCCGACCTGTGACGGGGTCCGTCTGCTTGTGCGATACCGTCTTGCGACGCTTGCGAGCCGCATCATTCGCCAAGGACATTTCTGCCGTCGCGCGCGTCAAGCGAGATATACGAACTGGCTCTCCTTGTTCTGGAGGTTGTGTAGCAGCGGTTCTTGGAAACGTCGGGGGATCGGGAAAGAACGTAGGTGTCGACGCGACGTCTTGACGGACATACGGCGCTGGAAACGAGCGTGGTCCCGTTGAGGGTACTGTGAGAGGTCGCGTTTCTCTGGGTAGTGACTGCGATGCATCCCCCAAGCTCACTGCCTTGCCCTTTCCCTTGCCTTTGTCGGAGGGTGGGACACTGACAGTAGAGGTGGCGTCGTTAGGTGCATGTGGCGTCGACTCGGCCGACGTAGACGGTGCTGCGGAAGCTCTGTACGCTCTCACACGCTCCAGAACGTCGTTAAGCGTCAAAGTCGGCCCAGTACTCTGCGAGCCCTTCTTCTTCAGGCGGCTGCGACGGTTCTGGAACTGCACATCGCGTCGTGTGTGCGTGAGCAACGCGTTCAACACCACAACGCAATGAAATGGGACGCACCCAAACGCGAACTTGGTCGTGCGTCAGACCAGTAAGAAGCGCAAGTTGTTCGCGTTCGCGTCTAGTGGCATTATGCGTCTGGCCGAACGCGTAGAGCAAGATGTCCTGCAAAGCGCCACAAACCGTTCCGAGTCAGCAACCGCAGAGCTTGGCGATGGGGACATACATTGGCGTACGGCTGCTTCTGGGGCGCAGAGCTCTTCGCACGGTTCTGTACCGCCGCTGCGACAGCTTGGACCCGCTGCTTGTGAAGCGCGATGTAGGCCTCGCGCAACTCCTTTGCAACGGTCGCGACATCCTGCATTCCCTCGGCACGCGGCGCGTCGCGCAGCGCAGCATAGGCGGCATTGAAATGCTCCTGCGTCAGAGCGCGTAGACGGACGTGGACGTCCTTAGGAACGCGTTTGTCGCGCACGACCGGGATGGTGAGCGCCTTGCTCGGGACCGCAGGAAGACGCGACGAAGACCCCGACGCGCGAGGCTCTTCAGCAGGGAGGATAGAGAGTAGCTCCTGCGAGAGTTCGACGACGCGTTTGAGTTCAGTGTGCATCGGCGAGGTCGACCAGCATCACGCCTCGTGGCGTTGCGTGAAAGAGTGGCGGTCCTTTCGGGCAACTTGCCGACAGTCGACTTCTGTGCAGTTCGACATTGTTCTCCTCTCGCGTCAGGTGACAAGGAAGAGACGCACTACATCGTAAGCGTGGTTGAGGAGAAAGTCTGAGAATAAGCGTACTCCATGCACCGTTACCATTTCTCACGTATTGGTCTCTCAACACAGTCGATGATGTCTAAGGTAGTAAATGTCCTTGAAACAGCGTGTCGTAGTCCTTTCCTACTTGCCTTGTGGATTATGTACATGGGCGAGTGTCTGCTGAATAAATATAGCAAGCGAGCACACAGGCCATGTCCGATGCAAGACGAAGGCGGTTCGGAGTAAGGGAGCAAGAGACGAGCAAGGTGAGTAGCAAGAGATGATGCATGCATAGACGGGATGCAGACTGATGATGGATGAGTGGACGAGAAGATGAGTGCGTTGGTGGGTGGTGGGTGGTGGGCACCGGGGTGGGCAGAGAGTGGGTGGGTTGCAAGAAATATGCGAATGAGCGTGGGATGGCGGTGACAACAACTATCCAATTGACAATGAGCGGGGCAGATCATGCGAGCAAGCTGGGGCTGGGTCGAGGATGGGCTTCATAAACGGTCGTGCTGGTGCGTGGATGGCATGAGATGGGCATGAGGTTCAAACTGCGCGGGGCTGAAGTATGTTACGAGCGCCGCGGAGAGAGCATCATGCTCCACCATCCAAACAACACGACAAAGAAGCGTAGGACCCATCCATCGTTGAGGTATGGGAACAGCAGAGCGATCTGCAGTGGGAGCACGGGCACAGGCTCCGGACGCATGAGCGAACCGAGCTGCATCTGCGGCACGGTCTGCGCGGCGACGTCGATGAGCAGCTCGAGTTCGTCTGGGTCCGGGAAATATTCGCCCGGCATGCCATCGAGTTCAGCGGGGGTGAGGTACGGCGACGGCGAGCGCGACAGTTCGGCCATGAGGAATTGCTTCTCGTCGAACTCGTCCGCGCTGGGCTCTGGCAGCGGGATCATGCGCGGCGTACGCGGACGTGGGAAGGGCGAGCGCGCCCTTGGCATGGGCGGCGGCATGAGCGAGAGAACCTTCTCTGCAAGCTCAGCCACGGCCTTCTCGTCCAGGTCGACCGGCGCAGCAGGCGGCTTGCTGTCGCCATTGTTGGCTTCGACGTCCTCGAGGGTGATCTTGCGCGACTTGGTGGCAAGGTTGAGGGCGTGGTAGATCGCGACGATGGCCAGAATGACACCCAAGCTGAGCAGCGCAAGCATCGTGGTCGCGACAAGCGGCTGCATCTGCGCGTTGGTCAAGGCTTTGCCACCTGGCGTAGCCTTCTTGTCGCCCTGCTGTGCGGTCGCGTTCTCCGCATCAGTGGCGAGGGCCTTGTTGTGCGTGATCGCTGGAGCGTCTGTGAAGACGACCTCGACGGGAGCGCCAGAGCCTGGCGGAATGACGAGCACGGGCTCCGGCTTGACGCCGGACGCGTCGACAGGGGTCTCCGGGGCAGCGAACACGAAAATGGTCGCGTCGTCGTCGACGTGCACGGCCGCTGCGGCCGCTTCGTGCTTCTGCGTCCAGCTCTCGACAAGACGGCCGGGTGCCTGGCCTGCGAGGCGGATCAGGCGCTCCAGCACGCTCGCCGGCGACTGGTCGTCGTCGTTATCGGTGATGTTGGTGTTGTTGTTGTCATTGCCTTCCTTGTTCTCTTCTGCGTTGCTCTCTGCGACGGGCGGGGCAGGGTGGCTGAAGGGGTTGAGAGGCCTGTCACGGCATTAGTATCGGTCCAACACGGCGAACTCTGCCACGCACTGAAGGAGAGAGAAAGAAACCTGGCGAGCCTGCGAGCCGCTGTACGTGCAGTCAGCCTCATGCGTCGCACGCTATGGTCGCGCGACACGCACAGATTCGTCAGGACGTTCGGGTCCGAGATCGGGCGCGCGGACACGGCGAGCGCGAGCACGGACGCAGAGACAAAGAGCGTCTGGACGTTGCTTGTGCGGCTCATCGTGATACTTGCTGGCTTGCGAGGTCGACTACAAAGCGAGTTGGAAAGAAATTACGAGGGAGGAGCGTGTGGAAAGGGGTGCCACAAAGTGATGCAAGGGAAATGGCAGCGGTTTATACAAACCGCGCCATGCCGCGCCGCACGCTTGACACGTGTTCATCGTCGCCCACCATGGGCCACTCGTCGTCTCACACGCATGGATCACCGTTGTGGATCACGAAATGCAATATTGAATTTGCGACTGGGAACGGTATGGTAGCACGACAGCAAGACAGCAGGATAGCGCGAACGACGCTCTTACAAGTACAGACGACGAGAGCATGATAGCGCGAAAACATAGCAGCAAGACGAGGGATGCAAGAGATGGAAAGGATAATGATACTGGAACAGTCGGGCATGAGAAGTAGAGACCTAGGGCGTGAGAAGCATAGGCGTGGAGTCCTCATAAATCGAGCTGGGCGAGGAACTGCATAGGCGTCAATACTCTGTCCGAACGTATTGCAAGATGAAGACACTCACGTCAGGATGACTCTCCTGGGCCATCATACCGGGTGGTGGATTGCACTCGACTCTGAAGGCGTTGGGGTCGAAGAACGACAGGCCCTGTTGGCCAAACATCTGCGCGAACCACGGATGGTGCAAGGGGTCCAGCTCCTTGCGCTGCGACATCGCGTAGTCGGCCATAAGCCTCTCCGGAGACGATTCCAACTCGACGGGAGGGCTCGGGCTGCGGTCGGGCGACGATGTGCCGCTCGATTCGCCGTCGGACAGTTCTGGCGGGCTGAACGCGTCATCGTCCTCCAGAAGCAGTGACTGATCCAGAGGATACTCGGCCGTGATGGCCTCCGCGGTTGTCGAGAGCGTCTCGCCCAGCGAGGACAGCTCCTGCGGGGACAGTTCTTCCAACTTGACTTCGACCGTGTCCGCGCAGAGTTCGGCAGCCATGGGCAACCTCGAACCCGTAAGAGTCTGGGCCAAAGCGTGCAATTGCACCGTCGCCCATGTCGCATCGTCGGGAGCGTCGGGGTCATTGCAGAGGTCAATGATATCCGCCAGGTTGTTGTCCTCGTCCTCGTCCTCCTCGTCGGTGGCGGCGGAGGCTTGGATAGCTGTGCAGTCGACGGTATAAAGTTCGCTGTCCACGCTGTAGCCCAGAATATCGAATGGAACGACGCTGCTCCACGAGCGGGTGCAGACGTCGGTGAGTGAGGTGAGGTGATGTCCAGGGATATTCGACGGTGCAGCGGCGCTGAGCGCAGCATAGCGGCTGCGCTTCATGTTGCGGGCGAGGGTCTCGAGATCATCGTCATCGCGCTTGCGCTTGCTGAGCGTAACGGCGTTAGACGGCAGTCGCATCGCCCACATGTCGACAACCGTTCGCAGATCGGACGTAGCCGAGGCTGAGGCGCAGATCAATAAACGGGATTCTTCACAGACGTTCAGTGCACATACCAGGCTCGGGGTTGACAGACTCGCTGCGTGTTCGCTTCGCGGGGCGATCGCACTCGTCCTCATCCTCTTCCCAGCTGGTCGCGCTGGACGCAGAGGTAGAGCGAAATGACACCACACTGAAGATAGAATCTGACGAAGAGCTTGAAGCCGATGAAGAAGACGGCGAGCGAGGTACAAGATGACGGCGAGGTGGTGTAAAGGCAGGAAGGTCGGAGAGCTTGCGCTTGGCGCCGATGACAGCGGGAAGCGGGACATCGGTCACATCCTCCTTCACAGCGTCGTCACAATCATAGTCGCTGTCGATGTCCGTAGCAGAAACATCGGAGTCGGAATCCGACTCGTCGTCGGAGCAGTCGGAGCAGTCCGCGTAGTCTGCTTCGTCATTGTCAGAAGACAATGAGCCGGACGTTGGGTGGCCGCATGACAGGTCGCCGATGACGACCTGAAGGTTCTGGGAGAGATCCTCGACCCAAGGACTGAGCTCCTGCGCGGCGAGATCGTCGTATTGAGCCTGTACAAGCTCACGCATCGATTCGATCTCCTCGAGAGCTGTGGGATGCACTTGAGACCTCTGCTCAGCGGAGCCAAAAAGAGCTGCAGAGCAGAGACGGCTCATGGCTTCAGTGTCCTCGTCGCAGTACTTGCGGGCGATCGCAACGTAGCCGGATTGATGGCGTTTCCGGTTGAGCCAGTCCTCGCACTTTCTCTTGTCGAAGTCGGCCCAACCTGCCTCGCGAGCTTCCTCTGCTAGGCGCTCCTTCTCGTCGAGATCAGGATAGGGATGGCAGATATTGTCGAGGAGATATCGGAAAAGTGGAAGTGATGCAGCGGCGGGCTGGGCGTTCGAGTCTTGATCGATTGTCGACGTTGCTTCGTCTGCGATCTCGTCGGACATTCGGACGAAGTCGAACATGCGTTGAGAGAGCGCCATGACAGACGCGAAACTGGCTGTAGCCAAGTCGGCGACGTCCTGAGAGACCATTCCAGCGTCGAGACCGGAGCGCAATTCCGCACGCAGAGCGTCCAGGTTATCGCAGAACGAGGACATCTCCGTTGCGCCGCCACGGACGGCAACGAAGAAACCGTCGTCAAGTGAGCGAAGGCGCTGCTCGAGAGTGGAAGACATGGAGGGAGAGAGTGGTCAACTTTGGCCCTATTTGTTCGCCTATATACCAAACTCCGACCTTCCTTTTTGGGGTAGACAAAGGACCTTCATTGTTGTCGGAGACTGAAAGGCTCGGTCTGAGTTTCTCTCTTCGACCACTCTTCCCCACCCCTCCACGTTCTCTCGACTTGGTCGCAGCTATGCGCGCACAACTCGACCAGACCATTGCGCTCTCCAAAGCGATACTGTCGCTTTGCGGCCCCCGGCCGCAATCGCGTCTTCCAGCACCTCCATCTCACGCTGCACAAATGATCTCAGCCGTCGCGGCCGCAGGCATCTCCAAGCTGAAGCATCCGCGGGTATCGGCGGCACTCATGACCGCGCTTCACGAAGCTACCCAATCGCACTTTCGCAAAGCCTGCTCTCTGCTCGAAGGACGACACCCGCATCTTGATGCCCCCGCGCTGGAGCACCTCGCATTGACGCTCCGTAACACATACGCAGCTATGTATGAGCGAAAGGTCGCAGAAGCTGCCTCGATTTCGCGTGCAACTGCTCTAAAGGAAAAGCAACCGTTTTCAACCGTGCGTGCTAGTGACAATTTCCTCGTTAAACTGACGCCCCTTGTCAGGATATTCTCATATACGCATTCGGCCAGTCTCAGACCCCCACAAGGCGAGAGCGCGAACAGCTTTCCGCACTCACTGGCTTATCGGTCGAGCAAGTTCGGGTGTGGGTACGTAGTTGCGTGTTCGTATGCACAGTGGACGGTGCTGACACACTGTGCAGTTCCAGAATCGCCGCCAGCGCATGAAGAAACGAGCGCCAGAGCTGCAAGCTCGCGCAGCATTACAGCTTGATGACGTCCTCGCCCGCGTTGCTGCATATCGCAAGGCCGCAGACGAAGATTTTGACGACGATAACGACTCAGGCTACTATGTCAGTTCACCTGATGACATTGCTTTGGCGTTGTTAACCTCCTCCCAGTCTGGGTCTGACCGCGAGCGGTCACGCACACCGCTTCATCCTGCGACTCAAAGTCCGCTTACGGTTTCTTCGATTGGTCCACGATCATTTCCTGCACCCTATACTCCCCACGCCCTGTCGACCGAGTTCCATTGCGACCCTCCGCTTTTCTGTCGCACCGCGGCAACATCACCACCACTCCATGCACACATCACCAGCACTGCCGAGTTGACTCGCCAGATGTCGCGCTTGACTCTTCGGCATCGGCGCCAAACACCTCGTTCCAGCGTTGGCAGCTCAACAAGCGCGGTCAGTGTTCCGACCACGGTCAAGTCTAACGTCAAAAACAAGAAGCCTGTCGCGAGCGCTGGCAATTCTGGCCTATCGAACGGCGACGTCCCTGCGCGCAAGAAGACGACGCGCAAAGACGCCGAGACTGGGCGCAAGGTTACAGGACGCCGTCCAGCATCCACCGTCAGTGCGGCCTCACCCGCATCATCATCGTCGTCCGCATCGCCTCCACCAGCTCCCGTCGCCTCGTCTGACGCGATCGACGTGTCAAAGCCACGCAAGCGGCTTGGACCTCTTCGCCGCAAACCTGCTGGCAAAGCTCTGGCGCGACAGGCGTCCGGGTCGTCCGTTGCATCAACATCGTCTTCAGATTCGTCGCGGTCGACGTCGTACAGCTCAGACTTCTCTCTCGCCTCCGACTCCAGCTTCACGTCCGTCGAGTCCGTACCCACTGCAACTAGTATGGACTGCTTTCAGCCGCAGCAGCAACCACAGTTCGATCCGTTGGCTGCGTTCGACTTCACACAGCTATTCTCCTCTCAGCCATCCGACCCGCTGCCGCAGCCTGTCGCAGACTTCGAGCTGCCACCAGATCTGCTGGCCGGCCTGCAGATGCCGATGGACACGGCAGCCCTTCCTCCGCCCGAGTCGACCGACTTCCTGGCGCTTCTCAACGACCCAACGATCCAGGACCTCTTGCAGAGCGTCCAAGACATGGATGTTGTCGCACCACAGCAGATGCAACAGTCCTTGACGTTCGATAACACGCTCGACGTCGGATCCGTCGACACTAGCGCCTTCCTCGACCTCAGCGCTTCGACGCTGCCGACGTTCGACGCGATGTTTGGGCTGGACGCGTCGTCGTTCCAGGACAGTCTGTGGAACTCTCCTGGCTTCAGTCTGCCTATCACAGTCTGAATCATCACATATACGTGCATATGTTCTTGCTTTCCCACTCGCTGTCGTGTTTCTATCGCTGTCCTCGCTGTCCTCGCATCTCTGGATCTTCTTTGTGTACCCTATATCTTGTATTAGTACTTGTACTCTGGCGGGAGTAGTGCACTCCCCAATACATTGAATCAAGCGTGGCCATTTCTTTCTTTCTCTGTGTGCAGGCATAGCGATTGACTCGAGCAAAGCGACAAGGCACCGGCGCACCCCGCTTGTTTGGCACATCCAACTTGGTCCGCGATCACAACGCGGACATCCGTGGGCGATGGTTTCTGCAAAGCACGTCGTCGCCGTCGATCGTCTGAAGGTCGTCGTGCGTCGCTTGCCGCCCAATCTTCCCGAGGACATATTCTGGGATAGCGTCAAGCCGTGGGTGACAGACGATACCGCGACGTGGCGCTCGTTCGTCAAGGGCAAAGTCAGCCAGCGGTACGCGTCATACACGAGCAGTGTAATTACATCTAACCTATATTCGACGTCTGCGTGTTCATACTACAGTTCGGCGAGGGAGAGCGTGCCGAGTCGCGCGTATGTGACGTTCAAGACTCACGATGCTGTTGCTGCATTCAGCCGCGACTTCGAGGGCCACTTGTATCGCGACAGGCAAGGTACGTTGCGCTATTCCCCGTGCTCTACATGTCGCAGTGCTATGATGTTGTTATTGCTGACGCTCTTGATGCAGGCAACGAGACGCGAGCTATCGTCGAGTTCGCGCCGTTCCAGAAGGTCCCTCCCGCTGAAGTCAAGCCGGACAGTAAGTATGTGGGGACCATCACGAACGGTGCGTCTAGCTTATTGGGATATGTGACATATTCAAAAGTGGCTGACGGTGGTTCTTCTATGCAGATCCCTACTACGTTCAGTTCGTCGACGGACTGGCGAACGTCAAGAAGCTGTCTGAAGCTGACACTCTCGAGGCATACCGTGAGCTCCTTCCTTCGAAGTGACTTGGTTTCTTCATTTGACTTACGCTCTGCGATAGTCCACGCCGCCTCTGAAACGAAGGAAGTGGTCAAGTCTACGCCACTGCTGGAAGCCCTGAAGGCCGAGAAGGAGAAGGCCAGGGAGGCTGCCCTCGCTCGTCGTCATGCGCTCGCGCAGCAAGAGAAGGAGAACAAGAAAGGCGGCGAGCGTAAGGCAGCCGCAGCGGCCGCTGCTGCCGCCGCCGCCGCCAGCGGATCTACGCCTGCCACAACGGCGCGCGCAGATGAGAAGCCATCTCGCAACGCCAAGCGCGCCAAAGCCGCGAAGGAGAAAGAGAAGGCTGCGGCAGCCGCTGCTGTCACGCCTAAGATCATCATGAAGAACAATGCCACGAACGGTGCGGAGGCTCGGTCGGATGCTGGTACAGTAGCGAGCGGTGCATCCGCTGCCCCGGCTCCTGCTACCCCCAAACCCGAGCCTAGGCAGCGTACACCTCGAGGTGCCGCAAAGGCTCAGGCTCAGGCTGCTGACGCTTCCGCGGCTGCAACTGGTACGGACGCTGCACCGGCGAAGCCTGAACGCAAGCGTGGTCCTCCACCTGGGATGCGCAACTTCGAAATGGCACTCAGCGGTGCTGTGGCTGGACCCCGTAAGGAGAGACGCGGTGGTGGCCCTGGTTCCAAGCCTGCGCCTGCTGCTCCTGCGCCTGGCCCTGGTGTTATCGCTGTCGACGTAGCTGCGACTGGTAATCATCCTCATCCACCCTCTGAACGAGGCGGCGGGCGTGGCGGTCGCAGAGGCCGAGGACGTGGTGCACCTCCTCCCCAGGCCGGCTAGCGACTCATCTTGACATCATCTATCCTTCCTGGCTCGTCTGCCTCGTGTCGCACGACTCGCTATCGCCTCTCCGATATTTGCCGGTCATGGCGTCGACACTCTTGCACAGAGAGCTCTGCCTCGTTGCGCCAATGCTCGGCGTTTGCAGCTCTATGCTCGAAGATACACGACAAGCCATGGCACGCCGCGAATCATCGCGCCCGCTTCATATCGCTTCTCATGACTTCTCGTGTTACTTATGTTGCTGTGACGCCCAGGCTCATTATCGCTACTGTTCTGGACACTGAATAGCACTTCCATATGCGTCGACATTCTTTCTTGGGTGGATCAGAGACGTGGTGTGCTATTGCTGCATGTGGTCGACTATTACTCGAAGGATACTGTAGCTCTATGTGTGCCGTCCTTGGATCAGTCCGTAAGGAAAGATTAGCGATGCCTAGACCTTCGTAATGTCCCGTCCGGTAACCCCTGCAAGACGTCAGCCCGTCCAACACATCACATCCGGCGACACTCACAGTTCAGGAACCAATACACCGGTATGAGGATCTTGTTCCTCGTGCTTAACGTCATCGTGAAATACGCAGAGCGCCAAAGAAGCCACGCGAAGGTTCTTGTCCATATGTGAGCCACTTTGCGTCGCTGCTGCAACCTTGAACACTTACCCTGTCTCTTTGCGGTACAGGCCTTTCGCCGAAGTACGATCGTAAATCGCACGCCTGTACATGTCTGTGAGCTCTCGGCTCTCCCGAACTCTCCTCGAGGACTTACCAGTCGCCCAGGTATGCAAGCATCCCGCGGTTGACGAACTTGAATGAATCGGGGCCCGACTTGCCCTTGACCTCCCGATTCAGCTTGTTCGCTACATATGCGGCCTGCTGTGAAGCAACTGGCTCCTCTTTCAGAATGTGACATCAGGCCACTACGTCTCGCTTTACCTTGCGCAGTGGCGGGCAAGCGACCAGATTCCAGGACGGCAGCGTCGCCAATGGCGAAGACGTTGTCGATGGACGCTCCATCCGGTTGTAGGACGTTCAAGGCGTTGTTGACCATGAGGCTGAGTACTTCCTGAGCCTTCATACATACGTTTTGTAGTCATACTGCTTACCCGCTGGCTTTAGGGTCTTTCTGAAGAGTCTCCGCAGAGATCGCTGTGATGAGAGGATTGGGCGCCAGTCCCGTACTCCAAACAAGCATCCCATATGGGACTGCAAGAAGTGAGTGAGTGAGGCGTACGTCGTGGCGTGAGTGCATGCTGACCTTCTCCTTCCTCCTTGATGAAGATCGATTTCTGCACCAGTTCAGTTGTGTTGTGGGAGCGCAAAGCACGACCGGCGTACCGCGCCGACACGTTCTATATGTCTTCCACCCTTGATCCGTATTCCCTCGCGGGCGAAGCGGCGCACTGCGTAGCTTGATACAATAATTAGCCTGGTCCACGCGCGTGACGGTGACAGAGCGGATACTAACTCTACGAGCCCAGAGTCGAAACTGCCCAGGATCTGAGGCGCCACGTCGTACACCGTGATCTTGGCCTCCTCAATGACTTTGGGGTATGCCTTCTTTAATTCACGTCCTAGCAGGTCGTGGAGCTCCGCTGCGAACTCGACGCCAGTGGGACCGCCGCCTACCACGGTTAGTCACGTGCGCACACGACACAAGCACGTGAGCAACTCACCCACTATGCAGAAGTTCAAGAGGCGCTTCCGCTCGGTCTCACTTGTGGTTGGAAGGTTTGCCTGTTCAAAGCCTATTGGAAACGCGTCAGTACATACCGGAAGCGCGAGCACTCAGGGACATTGGCATACAGTTCAAGATGTGACTGCGTATCGCCCGCGCATCATCGACATTCCGGAGAACGAATGCGTGGTCCTTGACGCCCTATAGAAGAGTCTTAGGGCAGAAGAACAGCGTACGAGGGTCTAGCTGACCGGTATCCCGAACGCTGGGGTGTGGTCAGCTTCCGCGCGGACGCCGAGTCGCCGACAGACTCTGAGACGCACTTTGCGAGTACGCGCCCACTGAAATTACGAGCTTGTCGTAAGGTATGGTGAAAGGAGTAAGCTCTGCAGTCTTCTCCACGCTGGCTGCATTTGGCGTCTTCGACGCGAGTACGGCAGTTCGAGCTTGGGAAAGCGAGGTCTTGTAGGAGGTAGGAGGCGGTACTGGCATCTGTAACACGAGTCGTCATCTCGTATACGTATAAGAGTGCATGTAATTTACGCACGCAAAGGAGAGTTTGGTTCTTGAAGTCTGGGGATGCGCATGTCACGACGCGCTGCGGAGGTTTCGGACGTCGTGCGCACCTATCTCGTCGCACCATGCTTGATACGCGGTCTGCAACGGTCAGATCACAGAATACAGCTATATAGGCTACGTACGATTTGGGGACTGAAGCGTCTCACAGGCTCCAATGCTGTCCGGAACTCGAGCGTCCCAACAGCGCAGGACGCGAGGAGGGGCGTGAAAGTGAACGCGTTAGTCGGACAAACGACTGTCACATCTGTAGATTCAATGAGCTTTGTATCCCTCGTCGTGCGTTGCGACGACCTTACCCCACTTCTTCTTGTCTATGCCGCGTAAAACGCCATACCCGCCCCAGCCAGAACCGAGGATTACAAGTCGCTTCTTTGCAGTTGCAGACGAGGAAGACGCGACACCACGTCTGAGCACAGTGAGGGCATTGGTGAGGGGCGCCATGTTGTAGAGAAACTTACCACGCGCGCGCGAAGTCTGTTTTGAGCGGCCTTTGCGCGCTTCGGGAGCGGATGATTACGGACAGGGCAACAGTGCCCGTTCCGCGCCGAAGTGATGACTGGCAATCTTCCTGTTCCGAGCTTGGCGCTCGCTACTGACTCGAGACAATGTAACGCAGCGTCTCACCTGAGGGAGCTCGTTTCTCAGTACACAGGTCAAGTATTACTACGCAACGGGTACGATTTATGATGCATAGCAAGCGCAAGCGCAGTTGATATTCGGTACAAGGGGTACGACACAAGTACAGCTATGCGATACTGAAGTATAAAGATATTGACGATGGAATACGAATGAGCGTGGCATAGTGTATAGAGCATAGCGATGCATAATGGTGCGGAACGGCCTATTGTTGTGCCGACGCCTGCGACGTTCCCTCGACGCGGACGCCCGAGTTGCCTGCGTGCTTGAGGGCGTCCATGACGAATCCCCACGCAAAGTCGATCACGCGCCAGAGCGCGTCGTCAAAGACGCCCAGGGCGCAGACGTTGCTCCAAAATCCGTGGATGCGCATGAGGTAGGTGGCAAGTGCCGCGGGAGTCAAGGACTCCCCAACAACCTGCGTGACCTGCATTCGCGGGACACCCGTAGGAGGCTTTGGGATGAGGTGCGCGAGGACAAGCTCGGCCTTGCGCGTGTAGATGTAGTTTTGGAGGATGCCGAATGATGCACGGTGCGGTACGCAGAGGGGCACGACCGGGACGCGGATGGTGTCGCCCTCAGTGAGTGGTGGTGGTGGGATTGAGGCCGGGAATGCAGGGAGGTGTGCGCAGTTGGCAGCGAGCATGACATCGTGCACGGGGAAGAGACCGACAGGACGGCGTTGACCCGCAGGATGCGGCTCCTTCGACCAGACCGCGAGCATGTGCGTGGGCACCTCAGCGGACAGATCGTTTATGACCACGTCCAGCTCCTTCGGGAGACCATCTGCTGGGACGGGCTTTGTCTTCTCCAGGCCTGCGAGCATACTGATTGATGAGGCGGAGTCAGCGACAATGTAGAACAACCTCCAACAATACAACGTACCTAGCGCCTTTCGCCTGGAGCTTTTCACGCAGGTAACCAATGTCAACTTTAGCCAGATCCGAGTTGATAGCAGCGAGCGAGTCGCAGTCGATGGGAGCGAATACTGGGCGTGCGAGGGTGGTCGGGAACTTGACATAGAGCCGGCTCGGGTCCCGCAGCGGGACGTCCGTCATCTCGACATCGACGCTCACTACGGGAGGCGCGGCCGCAGCTCTGAGACGGCTTCTCCGGTGTGCAGCCTGGACTTTGGCGTCCTGAGACGAGCGCGAATTGCGGTCGAAGTCGGTCCTGCCGTGGTGGCGGCGTGGGGACTGGTTGACCGACACGGAAGGTGCGGCACCAATTTTGGGCGGAGGCGGAGTCGCACGCGACACCGAGTTCTCCTTGTCGACGTTGGCGACGTTCTGGAAGGCCATTTGGGATATGGGATGTGGCGGACGGTGGGCGGGCGAGGTTTGAACGACAACAGCGTTGTGTTCGTGCCCGCTTTTATAGTCGAGCAGTTGGATGAACCGCTCCATAGCACTCGTCCTCTGAACAGAGTAGACATTTGAGGACGCTTGTTTGCGGCGTCTCGCGTTCTGTCAACCTGCTGTTTTGCCGATCGGAAGTTGGCCGTGAACAGAACAAAACAACCGGATGCCGCAACTCCGCCTCACTGTTCTCTCATCATGATCAATGTGGCACGTCAAGAAAAGCAGTAAGTATATCGAGCATAGGGCATTTCGTAGATGTACAGTTGCATGGACAAGAAACGTGGCATATCAAGAAAGCAGGACATCGATATCAAAAGGCAAAGCGTATACGAGGACTAGAAACATTCGGGACATCAACTTCATCGCGCTTTGATTCTGCGCTTTACAACTTTCTCTCTGCGCGATGCAGCTCCGACTGGCGAATACGCTTGCGAGCAGCGTGTTCGATGGACATGCGTTTGTCCCCGATGCGTTCCTTCGCGGCCAACGACCGTCGCGTGTGCTTCAGGCTATCCGTCCCGTGCGAGGCGGCGCGCTTCTCGCCCAGCTTCGCGATCACCTTCGAACGCGAGATGCGCGGACGACGAGGCGCCAACGGGGCGGGCTTCGGTTTCACGACCACCGTGGTCCCATCTTGCGCCGACTCCCCGGTCGCAGCAGTTGTGGTGGGCGCGTTCGTGATGGGAGCGAGAGTAGGAAGAGGAGGAACGGGCGGGATCGTTGAAGGGGTCTCCCTGACGCTCGCGAGCGAAGACTTGTTGGTTCGTACGGGGTTCTGCATTCTCGCGAGGGAGCTCGCGGTCGGCGCCATCAGACGCGACTCCGTACGAGGACGAACAGGTCCAGGTTGAAGAGACGAGCGCGAGCTGGTGCTGCTCTTGCGAGAGGTCGCGCCACTGAAAGACGGAATTCCGGACGACGTCGCTGTACGTGTCGAAGTGATCGACATGTCCGCCGCTTTGCTGGAGGCGGAAACTTTGCGACCGAGTCCCTGGGCCTGTGGCGTAGAGCGAGCTGACGGCACACGCTGAGAGGTAGACGACAATGTCGAAGGCTTGGATACTGGACCCAATGCAGGCTTCGTTACCCTCACTTGCGGCGGGGCAGGCTTCGGTGCGAGAGAAGACTTCACAGGCGCAGGCTTGACGGCGGGCTTTGTCGTCGTACTGCGACTCCATACGCGGCTCACGAAGGACTTGGCTGTCGACATGAATCCGCCTTTCACTGCAAAGACCTATCAATACGATGAACTTGGTAGTTTTCAGCCTCTTACCTGGTCCAGGCGTCGGTCCGACGCTCACGCGACCACGGCTGCTCCTCCTGCGGGCACGAGAGATCTCCAGCTTGCGCTTGACATCGTCGTTCTTAACGACAACAGTCTCTACCGCCTGCGGCTCGGCAACCTGCACGCGCTGCCTCTTCGGGCTCCTCGTCTCCTCGCCGTCCTCCTCGGCAGTCATAAACAGCCTCTTCTTCTCATCCTCCTCCATCGCGCCCGCCTTGCGCTTGCCACCCACAGCGGTGTCGGTGCCCTTGTCCGGCGAGTTGCGACGTGCAGCATAATGGTTCAAGATCGAGTCCATCTTGCCGAAATGCGCCTCGTGTGCTCTCGCGAAGCGGTCGCCGCCATTCCCAGAGCCGCCGAGTCCAATGAGTTCGTTCTGCGCGGGGAGGTGGGTCTTGTCTTTGTCGAGGATGTTGAGGTCGAGCGCGGCGGAGGTGCCGACGACACCGAGACGCTTGTTCATCTCGTCCAGTACGGCGTTCGCGGCGGATTGGAACTGCGAGTTGGACACCTTGGCTTCGGGGGAGCCGAAGACGAAGGGCGGAGGGAGCGGGCTGCGGCGCTGTGAAGGCGTACGAGACGGCGTAGGCGGCGCGAGACGCGTTGGGCTGGGCGGTGCGCTGGGGACATCGTCCTCCAAGGTCGGGTAGAGCTTGCGACCCGCGATGGGTGAGTTGTCGGCGAGCTGGAAGGCGGTGGTGAAGGGCTTGAGCGCGGGCGTCTCCGAGCCCCAGGAAAGCGAGGGGCCGCTGACGAGACGGATGGTGGGAGGCGCGTCGGGGTCGTCGGGAGGGGCGTCCTCGTTGCACAGGGCGGGTGCGAGTGCGAGAGACGCGCTGTCGTACTCCTTGGCGCTGGCGAAGAGAGAATAGTTGCCAACCTCTTCGTCGATGTCCATGGGCGCGAGGTCCAGACGAGAAGACGACGCAGCCTTGTTGAGCGCGAGAACGGAGCCAGCGCGCATGAGCGAGCTCGCGAAAGACTTGATAGACGAGCCGACTGTCGAGGTCTGGCCTGTGCGACTGTTAGCAACCTTGTCCTCGTGACCTCGTGCGACGCACCCTTTGAACCACTGTGGTCACCGCCAAACTCGGACTGCAGTCTTGAGGAGCCGCTGTTGCTGGAGGACACGGTACCCGACTTGGACTTGGGCAGATCGAGGTCGGCGAACTGGTCGTCCTGGGCCGTGACGTCCTGGAGGACCTCCCATTGTTCGCTCATGCGTGGCGCCGGGTCGTCGAGGATGATCGTGGCGACCGTGGCGTCGCCCTCGTTGTCGGAGGCAATACTCGTCTGGTCATAATCGTGCGGCGCAGCGTCGAGGGCGTCTGGCGGGAGCGTCGCCGCGTGGGCCTTGAGCTTGTCGACGAGGTCTACGTTCTTCCCGGACGCCTTTATTCCGTGTTTCTTGCAGAGTTTGACGAGCTGTTCGCGTTTGAGAGAGTGCAGCGCGGGAGAATTGAACAGAATATCGGCCGTCATTTCGTGAGGGAGGGAGAGTCGAACCGCAACGGACTTTGCCGTGCAACCGTGTCCTCAGGGTCACGTGCACGACTACAATTGCGCCCCGTATCTTGAAGCTTACAGCCAAACAGTGGCTGAAGCACTTTGACCGGCTCGCGATGGCCACGACGGTCCCGGACCTCTCGCCCTCAAAGGCAAAGTCGCGCTCGTCGCTCGTGGACCACGCGTTCCCGTCGTTCTACGCCTGCTATCTGCTCAAGTCACACAAGACTCCATCCGCGACTGCTACGGTGCGCTCAGCTCTGTGCCGTGTAATCTCGTCTAATACGCTGTAGTACATAGGCAGTACCCCACACCCACCGCGCAGAATACGCCAGCACAACGGCGAAATCCAAGGCGGCGCGTGGAAGACCAAGAACGGCAGACCCTGGAACATGGTGCGCACAAACATCTAAAACGTGCTCTAATTGCTCTGAAAGTCATACAGAACATGATTGTATACGGCTTCCCCAGCAAGCTCGCAGCGTTGCAATACGAATGGGCGTGGCAGCATCCACAAAAGACGCGCCACCTACGCTCTGTGCGCGAGGAAGGCGCAGTCTTTGCTCGTGCAGCCAAGAGCCTCAAGAAGAACATCCTGTGCGTCCTCGCTGTCTTCGCGTCGCTTAGCTGAATGGCCGTCGTTGTAGTGTGGCGCGGCTCATGCTCTCCTCGCATCCGTACAACCTCTGGCCTTTGCACGTCAAGCTGTTCACGTCAGAAGCCATGCGATTTTGGGGTGAAGCAGCACGCAGTACTCCACCACTGCCCGCTGGGTTGACGGTCCAGATTGAACTGGAGGGCGTCGATGGCAAGAGCGGCCAGGCGGGTTCAGGACGCCAAGGACCTCTCGACGTTACAGACGGTACGCGGGTTCCTTGCATTTACTGACAACGCTGCTTACCAGTTCACACTGTAGACGTTTTCACAAAGGCGCACCTGGCAAAACACGCGACGTTGCACTCTGAGGCCGGCGGCCATGCATGCGCCGTTTGCAAAGAACCAATCGACATTCCCACAACAGTGAGCACGTTTCCTAATCCACGTATTCCGGTATA
Source organism: Exidia glandulosa HHB12029 (assembly GCA_001632375.1). NCBI lineage: Eukaryota > Fungi > Basidiomycota > Agaricomycetes > Auriculariales > Exidiaceae > Exidia > Exidia glandulosa. The sequence continues at coordinate 122,457 of KV425913.1, forward strand.
ACCTCAGAACCACTTGCAGGATACACTGACGCTCACTGTATGCCCGACGAAAGCTTGCACCAGCGTCTCGCACCTCGTCTGTCTCGCAACCGCATTCACAACCGCCGAAGCCTCGACATCCCAGCGCATCCTTCCCCGCGGCGGAGACTGTCCCGGCTGTCGACAATACGTTCTCTGGGGTGACATCGTCAAGGGCTGTTACCGCCGTCGCATAGGCAAAGCCGTACAACTCCAAGAGGACGGCGAGACATCATCACCCAAGAAGAGGAAGACGGCGACGAAGAAGAAAGCAAGCGATGATGCTCATACTCAAACTGTCGAGGCGCCAAAGAAACGAGGGCGGAAGAAGAAAGCCGTTGCGGGCGACGACGACGGCACGGGCGAGTTTTTCGAGCTCGACAATATCGATGTTAGCGGCGGATCGTCAGAGAGTGAGGAGACCGCTACGAGGAAGAAACGCTCTCGATCGCCTGTAGCACGTCAAGTCGAGGTCGCCATGCAAGAACCTCCTCGGCGGGTCCGGGCAGGGAAGAAGAAGAAAGCTGCAGTTGTTGACGACGGTGTGGGCGAGTTCTTTGACCTGGACGCGGTCAGTCTCGGTGCTGGTTCTTCAGAAGACGAAGCTGGTGTCGTGCAAGAACCTACACGACGCCCGCGCGGACGCCCGCGCAAGAACGCTGTCGTCGTTGTCACCGATGTGCAACTACCATCCCCTTCAACTCCTCGGCGCCGCGGCCGACCGCGCAAGATTCCTCGCGGCATCAACTCCACTGCACCCCTATCTCGCTCTGGCGAGGAATTCTTCGATCTCGACGATATCTCGTCTTCGTCTTCGTCGGATGACGTTGGACAAGACCTTCCCAATCCAGCGACCGACCGTGACGCCAACGTGCCTGTGACCGCGGCCAAGCGTCCGCGCGGCCGCCCGCGCAAAGTGCAGAAGGTCCAGAATTCCATGGACGTGGAGACTCAGCGCAGCAATTTAGTGCTACACGAGGCGCGGGCTCGAGGCCGGGGCACCGCGCCGGCCGCTGCACCTTACAGTACTAGCAGTCGCGCCCGGGACATCGCGGCGCTGTTTGTCGACTCCTCCTCGTCGCCCCCAACAACGCCAATTCGCGCGTGGACGCCACCGTCGCCGTCAACGTCAAGCCTGCGGTTCCCAGACCCTGGTGACATCGTCGACAATCTCGCGTCCCTGAGCTTGATCGATAAACGGCCAACAGTCGCAGCCAAACGTGGAGCTGCTGCTATTGCAGATCCGCACGTAATCGACCTGACTTGACCTGACGTACGAAGGACGCAGGCGCGAGTCCTCGCGTCTTCGCTCTCCTTTCGGTCTTCCTTCTCGAAGAACTGGGATATTTTATCGTGCTTCTTGGCGATCTTGTATTGGGAACGTGTTGTTGTCACTGTACTGCACGTGTACGACTCCTTGTGGAACTTATCCTTGTCAATTTAGTATCTGCTCATGCACCGGACCACTACCCGGACAATTGCGCGTAAGAATTTCGCTTGTGATCATATAGTAGTGCCTGCCTCGTGTTCATGGTCAGGATCACGTGAACTCCGAGGACGTTGTTCGGTTTGAAAAGACGACAAAGGCACGCGTTCCACGACCATGCGATGGAAAGCTACACCATGAGATATCATGATAAAGAAGAATGCGAGGTACACGGGTCATTGCATGGCAGACATCCAACCGGCTCTCCAGATATGAGTAATCTACCCGGAGGATATGCTGACGAGGGAAGAGGAATTGCGGAAGGGTTGCGAGGAGACGGATATAGGAACAAGGACAGCGAGCGTGAGTCTGCGGCAGTAGTGGCAGGGATATGGCGGAAGAGACAGCGGAGGACAAGGCACATGCGGCTTTTGCGGGCGGACGGTTTGACATGGACATGGGAGAACGAAAGCAAATTGAGGATATATACTGGGGGCGGATATCCGCTCTACACGAACCGACAGCTAGATGTCCGCGAAAAAATGGTTGGTGCGACATTCGGAAGGCGAGGACACGCAGACTGTGCGTACCTCACGTCTAGAAAGTACGCGGCAGTGTCTTTACACAGCTGATTGCGGCGGGCTCTGCCGCTTGGGTGGCGACTCGTCCCACGAATCCATACGCAGGAAGCGAGCCAAGACCTCCTCCGACCCTTTCTTGAACACATCCACGCCGCGCGCAGGGTCCCAAGTGCGGCCGGTGGGCCGACGAAGCGCACGTTGACCGTCACCGATAGGCGAGGTCGGAGTTCCGCTCGAGACAGGCGACAAGACTATGTCTTCACTCGGCAACGTCTGCAGGCGCGGGCGAGCTTGACCAGGAGTTGGAGGTGAGTTCGAGGTCGGCGCGGTAGACGGCGAACTGCGCGCACCACCAGCAGCCACTTTTGGCTTCGGGGGCGACGTGCTGCCGTGCGTAGTCTGCTTCGGGATGGAGTAGTTCAGCGATCCGAAAGCGTACGAGTCGTGCAGGCGCGGCGAGAGCGCTCCAGAGCCAGGGAAGTTGATGTTTCCGCTTACAGGTGGGGGTAAGCCTGGCGCAGGACCTATCGGCGTCGCGCTCATTTGCGCTTCACTCGCTGGTACCTTGAGCTGCTCGATTTCGGGAGGCACAGGCGGCACACTACCCGGGCTAAGACGCGGCGGTTGCGCCTTCCTGTTGCGAGTAACCTGTACACCGCGGTCGCGCGTCTCTTTGGGTATGGTTTGAGCGCTCTGCGATTTATACTGTTTTTTATCGCTCGTACCCGACGTACGCGAGCCGCGGCGGCTGCGCGGAACGGTCGACGCGCCAGGGCGGGCGTGCAGAGACGACGGCGCGATGCTGGTCGTTGGCGAAGTGATGGTCTGGCTACCCATCTCGGACCTGTTGCCTGAATCGGTTGACTCGAGTTCGCCCAGCGTGCTACGGCTGTCTGAGAACTCATCGTCGCTCTCGACATCGCCGTCGCGGCTGCTTTCCTCGACATCATCCCACACAGGGTAGCCTTCGCTGCGACGGCGACGGTGACGACCCGCTGAACCAGCCAAGTCAGAGACTACTGGCGCTGGCGGAGGAGCAGGCGGACGCATAAGGCGGTTCGCATACTTCTGAATGGCGGGAACGGTGTCCCACGCATTCGAGTACTGCATCGACAGCGGCATGCCATGCGTGCTACGGTGGCTTGGCGGCGACGAGGGTGGCGAGGTAAAGGTTCGACTGGCTGTAGAAGGAGACGGATCAACGGGCGCCGGCGTAGGGTCGATGTAAGGCAGACCGGGAGGAGGCGTGTCTGTCCGCGGGAAATAGCGAGCGGGCGCATGTCTCTGTTGCTCTTCCCAGGGAAAGACAGTCGCAACACGCGCGCGGTTGGGTTGCGGGTGCGCAACATCTGCAACAACTGAGCTATAATGCCCCTGGTGGAGGAGCTGCGAAGGGATCTGCGACGCGGGTGGGGCCTGGAAGAACTGCTGATCGCGATGCACTCGCTGTTCCTCTGCAGACCGGTGGTGATGAGGAGGGGACTGCGGGATGTCCCAAGCGTTCGGAAAGTACGACTCCACGGGGAGGTGCGACGCGGGAGGCGGGGTACGAGGAGGAGGTTCAACAGCTGGGTTCCACGATATCTTCGGAGGTGATGAAGGACGAGGTGGGGAAGACGGCTGGTGGTGATGTCCTGAACCATGAGACTCACTCGCAGACCAGAGATCATGACCCTGAGGGGGCGCCTGATGGTGCTCGTGACCAGACGGCGCCGGGGACGTGGGCGGCAAGGAGTACGTCCTCTGCAGCGGTGCAGGCGGGACTTCGTGAGGCTGAGGTGTCGGAAGAGTATGGTCGCGGTAGTCTGACGCAAGAAGACCAGTTGACAGATGCTGCAGATGAGGATGTTCGTGAGGAGTGGCTTCCTGCACGACGACATCCGGAATACTAACCGTAGCTGAATGCTCCTCAGGCGGTTGAGGGCGCATCAAGTCGACACGTCCCTGCAGAGGCATTGCGTGATACTCGCCTTCGCCTGCGGCTGCAGGAGCGTGGCCTACGATGCCGCTTGCGCTGACACCTTCAATGGCCAATCGCCTGAGAGCGTCCAAGCTGAGCACCTCGGGGGCTGCAAGCGAATCCGTCGACTCGTTCCAAGCAGATATGTACTTCTGAACTTCGTGCTCCTGTGGGTCGGCAACGTCAACGGGGCGGAAGTGCTTGTCGTAGACATTGAACCAGCGGTCGACAAGGTGCGAGTATGCGTAAGACTGCGGGGCAGAAGTCGAAGGATGCGACTCTTGCTGAGAGGAAGGCGCTCGGTATGGAATCGAAGCCCACGGCTTGTTAGGACCTATGCCCCAGATCCACGAACGACTGTGAGAATGCGGAAGAGAGAAGGGGAGACAATAGAGGGCGCACCAATGAAGTGGATTGCAGAAATCTTGGAGCCAAACCGCTCGTACGCTGGCGCATAGCTATGACGAGGTGTTAAGCGCTGTAAGGGACGGAGGAAGCGGTAGACGTACGTATACGCGGCCGTCGGAGTGGTGTTGTACGTGAAGCTGAGTCTGTGCCAGTCGTCGCCGCGCCATTCGTTGAGAACGCCTTGGTCGCCGCCATCCCAGCTTCCCTTGGAATTGACGACTCCCATTATTTGATCGAACTTGTCTTCGCCTGGACTGAAAACCATGACGCCCGAGTTGAAAATGTCCGGCCACCCCACGTCAGGCACGGCTGCGAATTGGTGGGGCAGGCTGAAGAGGTGGGAGAGAGGACGAAGCGGGAGGACGTCTGCATCGAGGAATATGATCTTGTCGTACTGGGTGAGACGGAATGCGTGCAGCTTTGTGAGAACGGTCTCGAGGTCTGGGCGACCTGCGGAACAAGAGCGCTGTTTAGCATGCACGTCAAGCTAGAAGCCCGCCCAGGGCAGCGCGTTGCGCTTTACGCGTCTTGGGTGCACGCCACCTGCATGGGCGTAATGGCTGGGGTTACTCACCGAGCAGGTCGAGCCCGATAGTGCGACCGACGGAAATGACCTCGACGCCGACGACGTGGTCGAACGCGCGGCGCAGAAGCTTGATGGTCTTGACGTCGACGGTCTCGGGCGTGACGAGACAGACGGTCTGGAATGCGACCTCTGGCGGCTCGGGCGGGCTCGGATGGACGTCGCGCAGGGCGGACGCGACGACGAGCGCGCCCGGGAGATACGCGTCGGACGTGACGAGCGTGACGAAGGCGTACGCCATCGCGCGCGGTGGGCTGGACTGTCTAGTCTACAGCTGCGGTGCGCGCCCAGCGAGCTCGCGCAATTAGAGGTCGGAAACTGAGAATTTTCGGCCAGGCAGTTTCCGAAAGCACGTCGTTCCAACTCCCTGCTCCGGCCCGAAACACACCTGACAGCTGTCTGTTGACGCTCTCGCACAGCTCGCCTTTCTTGGTCTTTGCACCCACAGCCCCTCCCCCGTTAACAGTAGCTAATTTCGCACTCCTGAGCACGGACAATGCACACTCTAGCACGTTGCGGCCATCTCCCGGATTCGCACACTCGCATGGGGCGCCCAACGAGAGGAGCTGCCGCTGCCACGACCACATCGGCACGAAGCTGCGAAACCAGCCCTGGTTCGGTGGGACACCGCGATTGGCTACGAACCGCGGAATGTGATTGGGATTGCGTAAAAGTACAGTGACAGATCTGGTGCACAAGGTGTACAATGCGAGCAGCAAGGAAAGCAAGATCAAAGCAAGAGAGCAGATAGCAGGGACATAGCGTAGAGAGCCAGATGACGGGAGGGTAGACGAAGAAACATAACGATATCAATGGGTCATAAGATCGGCGGATGCAGCGGCGAGGAAGTCGAAAGCCCACTGGAAGAGGAAGTCAGCGCTTGCAGTTGCCACAAGAAGAGGGCGATGCATACCTTGTCCACTTCGGCATCTGCAAATGGCGCGGGATCTTCAAGACGAATGGGGCAAGCCACAGAGGCGCTGGTCCAACCTTGCAGCATCCGCACGAAGTTGTCGACGTCGCTCTCGGGAAGTGGTGGTTTGACGTCGAGGTCGAGGTCAAACGCCTGGCCGTCTATGCTCGGTAATGGCGGTGAGATCATTTCCGCTGGAGGCGGCATCGGAGGCCCCGCCGCAATATTCAGCAGATACGCAAGGTCATCATCGTCAAGGCTCGGCAGGTCGAGACGGAACCCCTGCGGCGAAGATAACGGCGCATTACGGGTGGGTGTGGCCGCGGGCGTTCGTCGCGCGCCGTATGATAATATCGAGTCGAGCACGTGAAGTTGCATCTCGCTCCACGTGAATGTGCCTGGCGTTCCGTCCTCGACGCCCTCCTCCACCATACGCTCGTTGCTGTATTCAACGAGGCTGTCGTAGACACCTTCTTCTTCTTCTTCCTCGCCCTCCTCTTCATCCGCGTCATCGAGAGGCTCTGGAGCAACGCCATGGGCGAATGGCGACGAGTCGAGTGCGTAGGCCTCGAGCTCAAGCTCCACAGCGGAGCTTGCGCATGGGGACATGTCCCACGGCAGGTGACCGATCATGCCCAGCGCTCTGAAATGCTGCATGGGAATGGATGGTGGTGCCGCAGAGTGCCTGCGCCGTTTAGATATAACAGGTCGTGCATCCTCATCGTCGGAAGCGAGCCGTTTACGTTTCTGCATCGAACCCGCGGCCACGAGTGCTGGGGATTCCGCAGGGAAAAGAGCGCTCGAGGGAAACGGGATAGGCTCGGGTGACTGGGCGGATGGTGGAGATGACGATGAGCAAGGCGACGTTGTTTCATGCAGAAGCGAGTCAGACGATGATGCGTCTACAGGAGACGGCTGCGACGCTTTATCCTCGAGCGGAGAGGCTGCAGGAGAGGCTGTGTCATAAGACGGCAGCTCAACGGAGCTGCGACACCGCTTCGTGGGACGGTCGTTTTCCTCCCTCTGCTCCTGCTCCCAATCCACGCTGGACGCACTGGTAGAACCAGAAGAGGACCGGCGAGACCAGATGCTGTGCCCGCGAGAGCTCAGCGACGACGATGAGGAAGATCGAGACAGAGACGATGATGTTGGGAAGCCGAGGCCCTGGAATCCGGGATACTTGCGCTTGGTACCAATGATCCCGCGAAGCGGTTCATCAACCCAAGGCTCGACGTCGGTATCGGAATAGCTAGACGAGTCGTCGGAATATTGCGTTTCGTCGTCGGAAAGAATTTCCTGTTCGTCAACTGGATGCGCTGAGTCGTAGACTTCCTCGGCGATATGAAGCCCCCCGTCGTCCTCGTCGCTGCTATTCATGCGCTGGACGAGACCAACGACATCATACGCCCACTTGCTCGTCTGCTCTCTGGCGGCCTTGGTCTCGAACTGGTCAAGAAGCCACCGCTGCATGTCGTAGATCTCCTGCACGGTTACCTCCGGTATATCCTGCGAGTCCAACGGGGAGTCGGAGAGGACGCGGCGAACGTAACTCTCGAGAATCTCGTGGTCCCCAGAGACAGGTTGGCTTCTCAGGAGAGCGGTATAGCCCATCCGAAGGCGCGTCATGCTTAGCCAGTCGTCCAGCTTCCTGAGGCTGACAACGGTCCACCCGGCGGAGAAGGCATCATCTATGAGTTGCTCCTTCTCGTCTGAACTGGGGTACGGATACGCGATGTTGTCGAGAAGATACTCTAGTATTGGTTTAACCCATGCGAATGGGAGAGTAGTCGTCGTCCTAGACTCCGAGGAGTCCTGCAAGTCGATCAATATGTATGCGTGCAGACGCAGCTGACGACACGTACGGCGTCAGAGTCAGAGTCTGGCTGGCTTTCGCTGAGAACTGTGTGGATGTTCTCACGCAGCGAATCCTGTAGCGAAGTACCAGCAGAGTCGATGACGGAGAATTGCTGAACGAGCACGCTGATGGTGCCGGAAACGTCGTATGCTCGGCGAATGGTATTCAGGCTGAGCTCGTCCTTCGCCTGTGCCTCGTCGATCTGGTCGGAGAGATTCGACCAGAAGTTCGCAAACTCCTCCAGCGCGGTAGGGTCAGACGATGTCCTGGCTCGTAAAAGCATGTCCGAGCATTGCGAGAGTGCAGCGAATATTTCGGCGTCGGTCGAGGGCACAGTCATGGTGGGAAGGAAGTTGAGGCAGGACAATAGCGCGGCAGACGCCGGAAACGCGAACCTCCTTTGTCCTCCGACCACAACATGGCAGCCCCGCCCCAGCCCATGATGTTGTCCGCGACATCTCAACTACTCAATAAGCTCTCGTCGTGGCTAGATGCTCACGACTCTCCTCAACCGACCTCTCATCGCTCATGCTACGATCCGAGACTCGAGCTCCCATCCCCATGCGCCATTATCGACGCGATTAAGGCGACCGGGGTCTCCCAGAGCGTCTCTCAGAATCTGTCGGATCTCTATATCAGCAGTGCTACACGCCTCGCGCTGTCCACGGAAGAGGAGTACCGCTTGGCACTTCACGACCTGGATGAGTCGCACACTATACTCTGCCCTCAGCCGACAGCCGATCTGGGATTGCGTCTTTGCACGCTTTCTTCGAAAGTCCGGGATACTTTTACTCGAATCTTCCAGCGCAAGACGCGCGCAATGGTGGACCATTTGGTCAACCTGGCTCGAACTGCTGCAAAATCCGGGAAACAGTCCGCCTCCTCCTTGATCGTGGTGAGCTCGCTCCTATTCTCGCTTCTGTCTGTCAATACTGACGTGTTTAGGACTACGCTGCTGTCTTGGAGTTTGCCTTCTCGCAGTCCCCGAAGCCGTCACCAGCCGATAAAGCACTTCTCGCTCGAGTGACCGGCCGCTCACTCAAGCAAGTCTCAGTATGGGTACGTTCACGAGGCTGAGCGGGCTTCGGTCGCTTACCATTACTGGACAGTTCCAAAACAGACGTACCCGTACGAAAGCTGGCGTTACGTCTAGGAAACCGGGACCGCAGACTCTCGAGGAGCTGGGCGAAAAGTTGCGCGAGAACCAACGCTTGGAAGCCGAGTTTCGCGCACGACAAAAGATCGAAGATGATAGCGGGAACGAATCACACGACTCTGGCTATGCGGTGTGTATGCGTCTTATTCATGCTACTTGCGGACTAAAGAAACCCACAGTCAGCGGACTCGCGGTCGACCTCGATCGCATCTGTTCAAGACATAACGAACATGCTGAAGGGATTCCACATCGGTTGCGACAACGATGTTGTGCGGAAGACAAAGTCATCTGTGAGCGCACGAAAAGGTTCAGGGCCGGAGAACGTCGACTCCAGACGACCTCCTGTTCGCCCGAAGACCCTTAAACCTAAGCGCGTATCCACGCAACAGTCGTGCGCGCTACGAGCCAGTTCTTCACCCGAAGTGGTGACGCCTCAGGGGGCCGCGCCTCAGCGCGCTGTGGCGCGCATGCCGCGACGTGTCGCCACGCATCCAACTTCCGATGCCGCCTCGCCACCGACCGTTTCCCCTTCGTCCTCGCGGCCTTCAGGTGCTCGTGTATCCGCTGCGGTATCTACAACGGCCGCCGCAAACGAAGCTGGAGCAGCAAGTTCAAACAAGGCTGCACGCGGCCGAAAGAAACCAGCTCTCCCAACACGTAGGCCCAAGGCTAGCAAGTCTACCCGCGGCGTTCAGGCTGCATCCTCCTCCTCATCGGGATCGTCTCTGCCCTCATTATCCCCATCGTCATCTCGCTCTTCATCGTTGTCATCCGACCCATTCCTCGACCTTTTCTCCAGTCCTACCCCGTTCTCTGCGTCTCTGCCGCAGACAGAGCCCGTCTACTACACGAAGAACGCCAATGGCGAGTTCGTGCCCGTTACCGCACCCATCGTGGTCAGACCACAGATCGCGGTGCCGCCTCCAGTTCACGTCGGCTATCCCGACCTCTCTCTGGATCTCCCGTCACTATTCGACCACCCCAGCCTAGGACCTGTTGGGCCTCAAATGGTCGCGCCGGACTCTGACCCGCGAGCGTTCTCCTCCAACATTCTGGGCTCAACTATGGAGCCTGTAATCACGACGGAGGATTTCTCTGCGCTTTTGGAGCTCCTATCGGAGAACGCAGGAGATGCCAGCACTTCAGGCACGTCTGCGTTAGACCTCAGCAGCGCAATGCCACCGCTACAAGGCCCACCGCTCAACGCTGGCCACGACGCGTCGTCCATCGCTTCCGTCCTTGATCCCACGTCGCTCACCGTTTTAGACTACGATTTTGGTAGTGTGGTTTGGCCAGAGTTTGACGAGACCTCCTGGTCGCAACTCCTTGGCCTCGCCTGATTTCATCTTGCCTTCCTGTTGCTTTCGCGCTTTGTCTGCTACATTATTCGCATCGGTTTCCTTGTCCTCTCGTGTCAGCCTACTGCACCTGTATTCTTATCGTGTACGTGTATACTCGTCGTGTAAAATTGGAGGCCGGAGCTGCGCACGAATTGCAGTACTTAACACCTTGACAGTTCGATTGAGCGGGAACGCCGTGCAGTCATCACATTTCATTTTCTACTACAAGATGAACAGGGGAGTCGTGAATGTCGAGAAGCTACTCGAAGATCCAGTTCTCCTGGGAGTGGCTGTACTGGGTAAGGCCCTCCGGGAACCAGCTGCGAGGGATGTCAGCGTATGCGGGCGCAGGATCTCGGGGAACATACAGCTTGATCTCCTTCTCTGCGCTGTCGACGGCGTCAGAGCCGTGGCAGATGTTGCGGCCGACGGCGAGCGCGTAGTCGCCGCGGATGGTGCCTAATCGCGCCGCAAATCAGCAAGATCGAGTGCATGCAGCGACCAAAAACGTACCCGGGGCAGACGCGAGCGGGTTGGTGGCGCCGAGCATGACGCGGCCGGTCTTGACGGCATCAAGACCCTCCCAGACCATGGCGACGACGGGGCCGGACGCCATGTACTTGATGAGGCCCGGGAAGAACGGCTTGCCCTTGAGGTCGGCGTAGTCTGCCAGAGATCTCGGTTAGATAGGGGAACCAGGGCGAACGCTGCGATATTGGACGCACGGAGCTCGAGGTGCTCGGTCGTCGCCTGGACGAGCTTGAGCGCGATGAGCTTGAAGCCGCGCTGCTCGAAGCGAGCGATGATGGCGCCGACGAGGCCGCGCTGGACGCCGTCGGGCTAGATACGAGCAGATTGGGTCAGTCCTGACCATCGCGCTGAACGACGGCCAACTCGCCTTGACCATGATGTAGGTGCGCTCGGTCTTGGACATCTTTTCTGTGTGTGAGTGGGAGGAGTGCGGGTGGAGGAGCGGGTCAAGCGCGTGCTTCAATTTATCCATCGATGCAACCGCGTCCGCGGCACAGCTCCGACTTGCGCCCTTTTGACTGCCCCACTAGCACATAGACACAATCGATCTCTCTATCTCCTCACAGATGGCACGCACGTGTGATACAAGAAGTAATCTATAGCTACAGTTGCTCGTCGTCCTCGTCGTCCAGCGGCACATCGAACACTGTCCGCTGAACATGCTCCACCTTCCGACGCGTATGTCTGATAAATCCAAGATATTCCAGCTCGTGGTAGCTGCGTAGGAAACGCGCCTTCGTCTCCGCCTCCCACTCGGCAGGGTCTTCTTCAGTCCACTTCGCTACGCTCGCATCCTTCTTACGCTTCTTGGGACTCTTGGAGGGACTCTTCGACGCGCGAGAGCCTCGTTTACGCCGTTTCGGAGAACTAGGCCCATCACTGTCTTCATCCTCGTCATCCTCGTCAGCGTCTGTGTCGGCTGGTACGCGACGTTCGCCCTTGTGGAGGTTGAAGGCAAAGGCTCGATACCAGTCGTGGATGTTGATGAGCTTCCCGCTGTCGAGATACCGTTTGAACAGCACGCTCGTGTCAGACATTTGCTCCTGCTGCTGCGGTTCGCGCTCCTCTCCGGGTGGCGCGACCGCGTACGGGAACGTGAGGCTCGCCAACGTCGAAGCGCGCGGATTCGCATTCAACAACTGCGGGGAAGGTACTCAGTCCCGCGGTGTCGTAAATCCTTACGCGCAGAAGCGCACCTCTGGCGAACACGTTGTGTGGCCTGTATACCACGCATTGCATAACGGCAGCTCGTGCAATTTTACGAGGCGCTCTCTGTGTCGTAAATATCATCAACAAAGTGATCGAGAAGATGGGGGTACTTGAGACTCACGAGAAGTACTCATGCAGAAGCCTGCTGACGCCGTCTGCAGCTTGCCGGACGTCATCGATGCTCGTGGTCTCGCCAACGCTCTCCTTTTCCTGCAGGATCCGCGTACGCAGCTGTTGCTCCGCACTCCCATTCTGCGGCGGGAGCTTACGCAGCTCCGCGTACAGGAGCTTGAGCAATGCTTGCAGTTGTTCCGCAGAAAGTTTACTGCAGAGGGAACCGCCGTTAGTACTGCATTTTAGAGTGCCAAAGAATGTGGATCCGCACAGTACGAGCGTGCAAAGCTCCTTCGCCGTTTCGTCGAGAGTACCCTCCAAGCACAGCTGTACCAGATGCCCAAAGCCATAGCGCAACTCGGCGGCCCGGAACTGGTGCTCACGCAGAAACTTCTGGAGCGTTTCGAGCAGATTGAACGCGATGCGCAGGCCCATGGTCTTCTCGGCGAAGTTCGCTCTAGCAGAAACGACAGAATCCAAGAGCGCGGCACCGGACACTATTGAGTTCGGCGTGGGCGGGACATCCAGAGCGGCGAGCAGTCGTTCCCTGAATCCTATAGATTCGCCGTGTTCCAACAGCCTTTCTGCGTGTGCGCGGTCGGTCTGGCCCAGAAGTTCGTCAAGGCAAAAGCTTGTCACCGGCTCCGCGAAGTGGTGCATGTGCACAAGCTGCCATCGAGCGCGTCAGTAAATAGGTGTGAGTGCGAGTGTATTGGTGTTAGCAGCAGCATGAGAGCGGCTCCGAACGAATGAGGCAGTGAGTGACATGCTAACGCACTCTAAGTGTGGACCGCAGGAATTCGATGGACGCGTTGAATCTGTTCGTGTCGTCCAGGAGGAGCTCGAACGCAGCCGGGCCGAGCATGACATCGGGGCTGAATTCAGGATCGAAATATAGCTGAAAGACAACGAAAGATCAGACATCCGCGCGTCAGTTGCCAGGACCGCAAGTTGATAACGCAACAGGAGGAACAGAGCAACGCCGGTATTGGGGTTGGGGAAAACCCGTGGAAAGAAAGAAAGGAACATGACGGACGTGTGAACCAACAATGCGCACCTTTCGAATCAATGTCTCGAAGACCGCCGTAGATGTTTGCGCCATGGCAAACTTGCGGATGTGCAGCGCCGTGAGCGCGGCACGAGGCAGACAAGCCCTCAGGAAGTCCGCCCTCGCCGAGGTGCCCAGGCAAAACACAAAAGGAATGTTGGCTGCGTATAGACTTTTGAGTGTGGGCGATCACAATCAGTCCCTGTGCCGAAGCACGGTGTTGTGCGGTGACGGTGGCGGACACGAACCTGCAAATCCCAAACAGCTCTCCTAGTACCGTCGGCTCAAACATCTCAACGTCATGAAAGAGGACAACCACGCGGACGGTTCCGTCTTCTGTTCGACGACGGGGTAGGGACAGGCATTTAGAGAGACAGACGTGCATTAGAGTCCTGAAGATCGTACCTTGGCTCTGATTTTGGCTTTGCAACCAAGCACAGAGGACTGACAGGTCACTGGAAGCACCCCCGCGGATGGCCGCTGGAAAACATAAATTACACTTCAGTCAGCGGCGATTGGATTACATTTCGCAACACTCACATTCGTCGCTATTTTTGACGAGACTACCAATCAGGGCTTTCAGAGTCCCAGCGATGTTCGAGCAATCTGATGCATGGAGGTGCACGACATTGTTGGAGTCGTCCTCCTCGAGCCGTTCACAAAGGTCGTCCATGATATTCATGACAAGTCCAGGGTCAGAACCTTGGCAGAGAATCGAGACCAGGTCAGCTGAGCGGGTCGTCGACGGCGTAGTGGGGTTGTGCGGCACCTGAGATGACCGCTGCTGGCGTCTCGAGCGCCGGCATGAGGGGGTTCGCGGTGCGCCGATCTGTGGTCACGAAGCCGTGGATGTCATCGACGGTCTTTGCGCGCAGCTGGGCTAAGACGTTCTGCCAGACCAACTGAGGCTCCAATCTTAATCGCACCGATCGACGGCGCGCACCTGCATGCGGTCGAGACATTTCTTGAGCGCGGCGGCACAGGCCTCCAACCGCGCGGCTGGACCGCCGTCGACGTCCCATTCAGCGGACGGATGACCGGGCAGCACGGCCGCGGCGTCTTCTCGTGACGCGTGCGAAGCTGGGGCGGTCTGAGCACCAACACGGCGCCAGAGCTATCTGCGCACTGTTGAACGGGATAATGTAGCAGTTCTGGCGCGGGCTCGGTCAGCCATTGCGGTCCTCCTGGCGCCATACCCTGGGCGCGCACCTCGTTCTGTGGCGTGTCCGGCTCGGGCTCGGGGTCAGATTTCCTTGGCGCGCGTCGACCTCTCGCCATGTTCGACTTCCAAGGACTGGCGCGCTTTCGAACTCCGGCGTTGGGGCGGGAATGACGCTGAGCCGTCCCGAAGAAGGTCGACACCCCCGACTACAAGTGCTGCCTATTGCTCGCCGTCGCCCTCACTATCATGTTGCGACGATCCGCCCTGCTCTCGCTCAGGCGCTGTCTCCACCACTCCTCCGCAATGCCCTCCCCGTCGCCGCCGCCGCCCACAATCACCTTCCCGCGCTCCCCAGTCCCCAGCATACCCGCCAGACCGGTCCAGACGGCCGCTGCGCTCATGATTGGAGACGAAATACTCAACGGAAAGGTGCTCGGCGTCGTGCGACTCGGTGTCGGCGCGGTCTGACGACCTTTACGCAGACGCAAGACACCAACTCGCACCACTTTGCGCTGCGCTGCTTCGAGCTCGGCATCGAACTCAAGCGCATCGAAGTTATCCCAGACGACGAGGCAGAGATCGTCGAGGCCGCGCGCAGACTCACCGCCGACTTTGACTTCGTCATTACCAGCGGAGGTGGGCGCTTCCACTACCGACCCACTTTCATGAGCGCTAACGTGCTACTGCAGGAATTGGACCCACGCACGACGGTATGTTTCCTTGTGCGCATGATTTCCTAGCGCCGGGCTCATTCAGGCAGATATCACGTACCCCTCGTTGGCGCGCGCTTTCAACCAAGACTTGGCGATGAACGACGAAGTCCTCAGCCGGTACGTTGTCGTTCATTCATCCGATGTTTGCCACAGCGTCTCACGCACACCGATGGGGATAGCATGGCCCAGAAGTCCATGTATCGCAAGGAATGGCTTGAACAACAGACGGACGAGCAACGCACTGCGAGGGAGAGGTAAGGGCCCGAATCTATGCGTGGACACGTCTTTAGTCCGCATACAGGATGGCGCTGTTCCCCAGCCAGGCAGAGGTTCTCTTCGTGACGGACGATTTATGGGTCGTGAGTACCCTCTAGGAGCAAGCGTGCTTCCTCATATCTCCTCTGAAGCCGGTCGTACGTCTGGAGGGCAAACTCTGCGTTCTCCCGGGTGTCCCGTCCCTGTTTCGCCGCCTCCTGGACAACCTGATGGAGAGCTACATCCCGCTGCCGGCTGAGCGCCCGTTCCGACACATGGTGTTCACGACGTGCGTCCCGTACAATAGGGGCCTCCTCGTGTACTGACGCAACGAGTTTAGACTCCCGGAAAGCTCCATTGCGCCATTCCTCACAGAGTTGCAACGTCGCGTCAAGGGCGAGGGCGTGCGCATTGGTTCGTACCCGAGCTTTCAGAAGGGCGTGACGGTTTCCCTCATTGGGAACAACGAGGCTCGCGTGCGCGAGTTGGGCGAAGAGGTGCAGTCGCATTTTCCGCTGCCCCTGATCAGAGTGCGCTGAACATCTGACCCCTCGCAGGTGTGTAAAGAGATTCATGGGACCGTTGTAGTAAAAGATGCATAGTAGACTCTGCTGCTGTATTCTGTATTTCTTGTGTACTCTGAATGTATAGCAGACCCTTTGTTCGGGCATATCTTGGCTGTGCCGGCGCATGGAAGATTATCTGCCGAGGTTGTAACTCAGCAGTCCACCGCTTGTCTGCTGCCCATCAAGAGTCTTTGCTACTCGTCGTCACTCTTTACACCCACACACACCCACACAAACTATACAATGCGCTTTTTGGCAGGTCTCGCTATCGCAGCCGCGCTCCCGGCAGCGCTCGCAGAAATGGCTGTACGTCGACTGCGCAGCTCGCCCTTGCACTTGCACCGGCCCCTTCTCATGCGACAAACGTAGATCACTGACCCGAACGGCTTGACTACTTGCTCTGGCGGGACCAACTGCAACATCAAGTGGCAAGACGGCCCCAACGCCCCTACGCTCGCCGCATCGGGTGCGTCGCTATGGACTTGGTCGTCGTGTCGAGCCTAACCTTTCTTCTAGGCACCTGCTCCTTCTCCATCTATACCGGCAGCCAGCAACAACAGGTACTTTTTTCCCGGTGTTCGTAGGCTGTAGCCATCAGAGTGCTCAACGACGATACACAGACCTTGTTGCAACCGATCTCGGGTGACGTGAACGTCGTTGCCACGAGCGCGTTGGTCTTCCCCATCGACCCGACCATCGGCCCCTCGTCCAACGCATAGTACGTTTGGTTTGCACATTCCTTGGCCCTAAACAGCTTCTAACACTGTGTAGCTTCATCCGCGCTCAATGCAGTGTCCAGGACCCGGCGGACCCTACGCTGCCTCTACTCGCGTTCTCTCACCGTTTCACGTTCGTCAATTCTTTCTATTTTAGAAAACTGTAGCTGATCTTATTATAGGCTCGATAAGATGTCTGGCACTTTCAACCAGAGCGTGCTCGCCCAGCTTTCTCAGATTCCCGCGACCGATCTTCCCGGTGGTGCGCTCACTGGCGCTACCGCGGCGCCCGCCGGTGGTGCTAGCAACACCGCGGCCACGACCCCCCGCAAGACGACGACCACGACCGGCGCCAAGTCGACCTCCACGACTACGCCCGACGGCTCGGCTCTTTCCCACGGCGTCAACGTCGTTCTTCTCCTCGCCGCGGGCGCCTTCGCCGCATTCCTCAACTAAGGAATTCGAGTTTCGCAATCTATCCCTTTTTTCTACTATCCCGTCCCCATTACGGTTTGTACGACAGACCCCACGATTCTGAAGCGACCAACTGCTGGACGCTGTGCGCGAGACTGCTCATAAAAGTCTTGTGCACGTACAAAGCGCTCCGGAAACGAATTTCCCTCATTATGCTTGTAGAGACGGTGGAGTACACTGTACGATTGCGGTTTAAATACGTTTAACAATGACACGTTTAGCCGCTTGGTACATATTGAAACATACGCGAGGTCTAAAAGGAACGAACCGACGAACGAAAGCAAGATCATAATGACATCAACACAACAGTCAGCGTGCTCACGCCGCGAAGCCCAACACCTTCGCGACGTTCTCGTGTCGCGGGATGCAGCGGATGCGGAAGGGCACGGGGCTGCGACCTGACTTGCCATCGTACTCCTTCAGGTCGATGGGCTCGCCGGGTATCTGCTCCATGCGGAAGCACCACAGCATGCGCGAGATGGTCAGCCAGATCTCCCGCTCGGCGACCATGATCCCAGGACAAATTCTGCGGCTGAGAAGAGAAGGGGAGTGTGTCGTTAGAACGGTTGTACAGCTGGTGACGCCACAGTTTGCAACTCACCCAGCGCCGAACATCCAGTGGTCCCGCTCGTAGGGGTCGGGTAGGTTCGCGCTGTCGCTGGTAGAGTACACGTGGTCCAGATAGCGATCCGGGTTGAAGACGTGCGGGTCGGGGTACCGCGTCGGGTCATGGTGCATGCCATCTACGGTGGTGCGCGTTAGCAATGGGGAATGCCGGCTTCGCAGGAAGCCACGACGTACAGGTGTTGAGCATCACGACGGTGCCTTTCGGGATGAAGTGACCCGCATTCGTCGTAAAGTCAGCAGTGGAGAAATGCGGTGTGCCGAGCCAGAACGGGTTCCTCGTGCGCTCGACCTGGGAAAACGTCAGTACACGATACCAGAACACCACGCTCGGTTCCGCGAGCTGAACGAAACGACGTACTTCTTTGATGATAGCCTACACACACACGTTCATGGACGTCGCGTCAGAACACGATGCCAGCTGACAATGTTGAGGCAAAGTTACTCACCCGAATGTAGGGCAAGTACGGCTCGTCATGTACCGTGGGCAACCGGTCTCTGCCAATGACCCTGTCTAGCTCTTCGTGGGCCCGCTCCTGGATATGCGGCAGAGCCGGTATCAGAGCGGCAAACCACTGCATAATGGCCGCGGTCTGCCAGTGCGCACGCATCAGTCCAAGTTTCTCCGGGCAGGACGGGAGCGCACGAACCGTCTCGACGCCACCGATCATGAATGCGCTCGCAAGCATGCACATGTCCGTCCAGTCGAGACCCTCCTCTTCGCGCGACTGAATCATCGTCTTCGCGAGGCAGTCGGGCACGGCGTCGCCGCGCTCGAGCTGCTGACCAATGTCACTGATCATGGAGCCGTACTTGAGCACCAGGTCGGCGTGGAGGCGCTTCGCACGGGAGCGCATTGGAGTCGGAACTGTTTGGAGTACCTCGACGAAGTCAATCAAGCTAAGAAAGGCACTGTCAGAGACGCGCGCGCTGATGTCCGTTCGGAAAGTCATTGCTCACTTCGAGACTGGCCCGGTGCAATTCATGAACTCGCGCGAAAGCCGAAGAGCTTCGCCGACAAGAGGGTCGTCGATGGTCTCGGTGCGCGTGGCGAAGACGATGGCCAGCATGTTGTTGAGCGAACAGCGGCCAGCATGCGACTATGAATGCGGGTCAGACAACAGTAACAAGCGCCGTTTGCGTTGTAGATGTAACACGCACCTGGGGGTTGACCGGCAGTGACCCTGCTGCGCCATGGGAGTAGAGCGACTGCACTAGAACTACCGACTCGCGATCGAACACCGGAGTGAAGACCTCCAAAGCTGTGGCGTTGAGCATGCCGGCTGCGATACGACGGTGCGTCCTCCAGCGGTCGTTGTAGGGACTCGCCGTGATGCCGCGACCCGCAAAGACGATCTGGCTCTTGATGAACATCTCCTTGCGCGACGAGAAGACGAGGCCGTTCGTGACCAAAAAGTCTTTGGCAATCCCAGGATCGGAGACGACGATCACGAGTTGTTTGCCGAGCCACATGCTGTAGATGGGTCCGAACTTGCGTTGCCAATACGTGAGAGTGAGCTCAGGGTAAGCTGTGAGGAAGGGGAAGGAGCCTGGAGTCGAACGCGTCAACAACGTCTTAGGTCTCGACGACGACACGCGCTCACCGAGGAAGGGAAATCCACGAGGGCCCTTGGGGATCTTGTGGCCCTTGCCATCGTGGATGTTGTACACGCTGTGCATAAACAGGAAGTAGAGCGACGCCACCAGGATGATCGACGCAAGTGCCGCGGAGTACGGGGTGGGCAGCGGGGACGCGGTGTAAACATGGGTGTTCGACGCCACGGTTGTCGCGAGGGCGGGGCCAACAGAGGAAGAGTGAGAACGCATCGCTGCAGTTGAGTGCCGGATGGGGACTCGTGGCTGCAGTCGCGGGTCCTTAAGTAGGCTGGGCAAGAGGACTTCTTCGTGGGGCTCAGTGCCACGCGAGTTTTGCGTTACATGATGATTTCGACTCGAATTCGCGTCGAAAAAAATCCAAGTGGACGGAGAACCGTGGACAGAGCACCTCGTTGCTGCAAGTAAGGGACGCAAGAAAAAGAAGGTGTCGCCCTGGACAGCGGCAGAAATTGTACGGCGGATTTCCGCGACGCGTAACGTCCAAGTGTAACGTCAGTGTGCGACGCCTCGAATGCGAATATTTTCGCATCAACAGTCACCGGCATTTAGGCAGGGCGATAGGTCCAGGTTCTGTTTCGAACGGCCGAGCGTGCACCGATCACGTCAAGGCGTTGCGTGTAGATTCGAAAGCGGCAGGAGAGACGATGATTTGGGTCGCGAATGCCGCATTCGATATCGTCACATGTGGGGCGAAGACGAGAGTCCCAAGGAAGATAACTTGTACGCGATTGTCCCAATCCGCCTGACTCGCGAATATGTTGGCAATATACGGGATAAGCTGCCTGACGCCATGCGCACGCAAACCGCGTTGTCGCGGAACTCGGCGCGAAGGAGCGAAGGGATTATGCGAAGTCGGGATTGAATGATACCCAAAACACGCGAACACGACGTGTCGCGCGTCTCAGGGAAGATGTCCACGTAAGCAGCGACCCTGCGAAAGTGCACACAGATCGAGAGCTGTCAAAGCAGAGTCAAAGCGGTGGCGTTTGGCTGCAGCGTGTGCTTGGCGGGAGCCCAGGACGGCAAGGAGCCGTGGGAAGTGGACGCATCTCTGCGAGGAAAAGTGCCGCCGTGCAACGAGGCGGATGAATAACGAAATTGCGCTGGGAGACGAAGAACAGGCGGCGGCCCCTGCACGTGTAGCGAACCGCGCCGTAATGCCGGTGCCGAATCCGGACATCCGTCACGGGTCAAAACGTCGACGGAGAGAACCGAGCGGGTGGGCGGGAGCGTGTGCAATATGAGAGCCGGCTGCACACTTCTTTGCTTCGCCGCGTCCACGCCTTGCCCTCCTCCCACTCCCCTACGAACGCGACGACCCGCCCATGCCCGCCCGTACTCACCGTCTTGCGCGCTGGCCCGCGTTCGCGAGCCACTGGCTGGGCTACCGCGCAACGCCACCCAAGCCGCAGCGTCCAGTGAGCTCGCCGCCGCACGCGCCTTGACCGCGTCTGACCCCTTTCGAGCTCGTCGTCTGGGCCTGGTCCTTCATTGGTCAGTGTCCAACAGTCGCCGCACGCCGCAACGCTCGTGCTGATCCTCGTCCATGCGCTACAGGTGCCTTCGTCGGCATGTCCGTGCTCCAAGCCGTCTTCGGCCACACCGCGTACTTCAAAGAGAGATCTGTGCCGCCTATCATCGCTTCATTCGTTGAGTCCACCGATTGCCATCTATGCCCGCACGATCTGCTCACCTCGATACCCTGCAGGCGGCGTCGGCAGTCCTGTGCTACGGAGCCATAGAAGCGCCATTCAGCCAGCCGCGTTCCCTCATTGGAGGTCACTTCTTGTCCGCCCTTATTGGAGTCTGCATCCATAAACTCTTCGCCCTTCTGCCCGCCGCGCGCTACGAGGAACTCAGATGGCTGAGCGCATCGCTGTCCTGCGCCGTCGCCCTTGTGGTCGGTGCAGATCCTTCAGCACCCGCGTACATGCGGCTAATGAGATGTTCGCCAGGCAATGGCGATCACGGGCACGACTCACCCTCCGGCGGGTGCCACTGCCATGCTTGCTACGACTGAAGACACCGTTGTTGCCATGAGCTGGTACTATTTGCCGGTAGGTCGTCAATCTCTACACAAACAGTGCTAAACGGCGTACCAGGTCGTTCTTCTGAGCAGCGTACTCGTCCTTTGCGTCGCGCTCGTGAACAATAATGCGCAAGTACGTCCCTGTCGAACTGACATGTATCAGATCAAGAGCTGACATTTGCTTCTCTAGCGACGTTACCCCGTGTTCTGGTGGCAGCCCGCAGTCGCCATCCCTGCTCCAGTTTCCCCGGCTTTAGGCGGCCCTGAGACGAAGGACCGCAAATCGACAGACCCCCTCACCGCATTGGAGGAACAACGACACTCGGCTTCTAGCACAGGGAGCCACCATTCAACCTACGACCAGCGAGCCGCCGAAAAGGTTTAATGACTTTACGAGAGCAGCTCCCAGAGAGCCTTCCGCCGCATGTATTACGCTTGACTTTCTTGCACGAACCGCATCGAGTATCTTGATAGACATCGCTTCGCATCCTCTCGCGTCGATTCGCGGTATCTCTTGAGAGGCCGACAACGCATCGACGGAAGGTCTAAAGCAAGAACTCGGGAGCTGTCCAGAGAAGGCGTAACTAACGTGGAGAAGCCTGTCGTAGGGTTGCCATCTGCTGCCGCTCTGTGTCCAACACGGACCAGTGCGAAGGAATACAAGATGCCGTCATGGTCCGATCGCAGGAGGTCAAGCAGGGACAAAGTAAGCACAGATGATGCTGCGCTAGAGAAGGGTAAACACGCAGGGAAGTAAGCAGTCGTCGAGGTGTAAATCCTGCAAGTCCCGTGCCCTAAGCTCTGGCAGATAGCAACAACCTCGCAGCAATTATGACAGTTGGAGCCCATAGATCTGGCTAGGACTGCACGTGCGATGCGATGAGGTCGGGGCTCGAGGGTGACGCGGAACAGTGCAACGTCAACTCCGCGGAGACCGCGAATGCGAAGAACATCGCGCGGTTCATGGCTGCCCGCACGGAGATGGATGCGAGCCTATGCGAGCCTGAAGACCTCCGCCGGAATAATAGGTAGTGCAAGAACAGTGGCCGTTGCGCAAGCAATACAACGGAGATGGTGCAGCTGGTTGCCGGTGGCGGGTCACGATCAAATTCTCGGTGTCGAGGCCGCCGGTGCTTGGTTGATAGGTGTGCGTACGGGGCGCGCGCGTTTGGGTGCGCGTTTGTTCTGAATTTTTGGCGCAAACGCGACGTCGGGCGGGCGGGCGTGGATGTGAGACATGAAACGGGAGACACAATAGCAGACGGCAAACGCCGACTATTCCTCCTTTCCCCGCGACGCGCGCTTCATTACACCGCGCTCAGAATGCTGCCACGCAAGATTCTCGTCAGCAAGGAACAGCTCGCCGAGTTCGAGCAGTCCGGCACACACGCCCAGCTCGTGGCGTACATCCAGGCGCTGAACGACGCGGTCATCGGCGTAAAGCTGACAGACGAATGCGCATGTTCCGAGGTGCGCGAGCTCTGGCTGATGGACTTGGCTCTGAGACCCGCGTGGCCGCTCGCTCCCAGGGCATACACGCAATTATCCGCGTCCTGGATGACATTGATCGACTGGTCGACGCTACTCCTCCCGTCGATAACGCGGGTTCGCGCTTTGGCAACCCGGCCTTCAGATCCTTCTACGACAAAGTACAAGAAGTGCGAAGCCAGGTCTACACTTGACATGCCTTTCCTCGCGCTGACGTCTTTCTGATCATCTCGTTCCCCCTCTGGCTGCTGTATCACTGGCTTCCCGTTCTTCGGACTGCGCGGCCATATTGCCCAGCTCGCAACACCGTGTCACGCTGCCCTGCCTGGTCTGCAACCGGACGCCGTTCCTGAACTCGCAGCCTATCTCTCCGAGTCGTGGGGAAGCAGAACAAGAATCGACTACGGCAGCGGCATGGAGCTCAACTTCCTCTGCTGGCTGTCAGTTCGCGAAGTCATGCCAATACACCGCCTGCACGTACTCACGCGAAGCATTAAGGTTCTGTCTGGAACGTCTGGGAGTCGTCCGTGAGAGCGACCACACGGCCTTAGTCACTCGCGTGTTCTGGCGGTGGGGTTCCGCTCTTCCGTATTATTTGCGCAATATCGCTAACGCGAGGCTTCGCAGGTACATGCAGATTATGCGCCGCGTGCAGTCGTCCTACTGGCTTGAACCCGCCGGATCCCACGGTGTATGGGGCCTGGACGATTATCACTTCCTGCCCTTCCTCTTCGGATCTGCACAACTTCGAGGTAAGTTCCTGCACTATCTTCCACGGCAGATCCTGATGACTCGCAAGGTCACAAGTACCTGCGACCGAAGTCGATTCATGACGAGGACGTGTTGATGGAGTATTCGAAGTACTACATGTACCTGGCCTGTATTCAGTTCATAAATTCGGTACGTCGCAGTCCACTTCCTCCGCCGCCGTCGTCTTATCCCTCGAATAGATCAAGACGGCGTCGTTACGTTGGCACTCTCCCATGCTGGATGACATTTCCGCCGTACGTGTCAATGTTAATCCCTTTTCCGACATCTCAAGGAGACCTTAGGTCAAGACGTGGGACAAGGTGAACTCCGGGATGATCAAGATGTACAAGGCAGAGGTGCTAGGCAAGCTCCCGGTGATGCAACACTTCCTCTTCGGCTCCCTCCTGCCATGGGAGGGGTCAATATTGCCTGAAACCGCCGTTGAGGAACCTGACGAGCATGGGCATGTTCACGTCAAGGGCGAGGCGACTTGGGGGGACTGCTGCGGTATCCCCGTCCCGTCGGCGTTTGGAGCTGCAGTAGCGCAGAAGGGGCTCAGTGGGCCGTCCATACGACCTGTACCGTTTGATTGAGGACGTCGTGTATCGATAGAAACGTGTTAATTCATGGCCATATGGCGGCGGTGTCTGTCGTCACCGTTTCGCACCCGGCCTCGGCCGCGCTCTGACAAACTTGCCGCATCCGCGCTCTCCCTCTCCTTTCCGTCCTCAAGGCCGCCGTCGCCGCCTGCCCCGTTCGTTCTGCACCGCCCAGCGTCGCTTGCAGATAGCTGCAGCCCCGACCGCGCGCCGCAGCCCCCGCCGCAGCCATGAGCAAGTCGCTAGGAGGCGGCCGGTTCGAGAACACGCTCGACCTGTCGCTGCTGCCGTCCATCTCTGACGATGCCATCATCACCGCGCTGCGCGAGCGTTTCCTGAGCGAGCAGATCTACACAGCGGTGGGCACGTTCGCGCTGGTGGCCGTGAACCCGCACAAGTATGTGTCGTCCAACTCGGACGCGGTGCTGCACCAGTACGCGTCCGAATACCGCGAGACGGCAGAGAACAAGACGTACAACCCGCCGCACATATTCCAGCTCGCCAACAACGCCTACTACCACATGCGCCGCACTGGCCAGGACCAGTCCATCCTCTTCAGGTGCCGTAACCGCGTTGCCCGCCGGAACTCGTTTTAACCCCTCCCTGCAGTGGCGACACCGCCAGCGGCAAGTCTGAAAACCGCCGTCTCGCTATCAAAAGCATCCTCGAGCTCAGCGTCAGCAACCCGGGCAAGAAGGGCTCCAAGCTCGCCACTCAGCTCCCGGCCGCAGAGTTCGTGCTCGAGAGCTTCGGCAACGCTCGCACCCTATTCAATTCCAATGCATCCCGCTTCGGCAAGTACACTGAGCTCCAGTTCACCGAGCGCGGCCGTCTCTGCGGCGTCAAGACCCTCGAGTACTACTTCGAGCGCAACCGCGCCGCGGGCGCCCCGTCCGGCGAGCGTAATTTCCACATATTCTACTACTTGCTCGCCGGCGCGTCGCCGGAAGAACGCCAGCATCTCAAGCTAAGCGACAAGGCAACGTTCCGCTACCTCGGCCCCCGGCATGGAGCTCTCGGTCGGCCATCCATGGGCGGCCCCGACGAGGATGCACTGCGTTTCGACCAGCTCAAGGGCGCGCTCAAGAACGTTGGCATGTCCAAGCGGCATGTGGCGCAGACTTGTCAGCTGGTGGCGGCCATCTTACATCTCGGCAACCTCGAGTTCACCATCGACCGGCACCGCAATGAAGATGCTGCCGTTGTCCGCAACACGGACGTCCTCGAGATTGTCGCCGATTTCTTAGGAGTCGACCCCGCTGCGCTCGAGGCAGTTCTGTCCTACAAGACGAAGCTTGTCAAGAAAGAGGTCTGCACCGTGTTCCTCGACCCCGATGGCGCGTCGGACAACCGCGACGATCTCGCGAAAATGCTGTACTCCTTGCTCTTCTCCTGGTTGAACGAGTCCATCAACCAGCGTTTCTGCCGCGACGACTTTGTTACGTTCATCGGTATCTTCGACCTGCCCGGCACGCAGAATCTTCCTACGTCTGCCAGCCGCTCGAACTCGCTCGACCAGTTCTGTGTCAACTTTGCCAACGAGAAGTTGCACCACTGGATACAGAGGTCCATATTCGAGAAACACACCGACGAATACGCCAAGGAGGGAATCTCGCGCTTCGTTCCCACTGTTCCGTTCTTCGACAACTCGGAGTGCATCCGACTCCTGAGCAACAAGCCAGGCGGCCTCATTCATATCATGGACGACCAAGCGCGTCGCATGCCGAAGAAGACCGACCACACCATGGTCGAGGCCTTTGGCAAGCGCTGGGGCAACCACAGCTCGTTCAAGGTCGGTCCCATGGACCGCTCCGGCTTCCCGACCTTCACCGTGAACCACTACAACGGTCCAGTCACGTACTCGTCCGAGTCTTTCCTCGAACGCAACCTCGATGCTCTTAACCCCGACTTCGTATCGCTCCTCCGTGGATCGGGCATGCATGCACCTGGTACCGCCGTCGCTGCAGGCTCCGTCCCGGACTCTGGCTCTATCAACCCGTTCGTGCGCGACTTGTTCTCGAACAAGGCTATCTCGACTGTCATGCACCCGCGCAACGAGGATACCGTCGTCGCCGCACAACAGCCGCAGAAGCCTATGCGCGCACCTTCGACGCGTCGCAAGCAGACCATCAAGCGCATGCAGCCAGTCGGCGAGGAGGAAGAGACACAGGAGGAGGCAACCGGCGTCGCCACCACGCCCTGCACGTCTGGCCAGTTCCAGAACGCCATGGAGACGCTCATCCAGACGTTCGACGACACGCAGCCGTGGTATGTCTTCTGCATCAACCCGAACGACTCGCAGCTGCCGAATCAGTTCGAGGGGCGGAGCGTCAAGGCGCAAGTGCGCTGCTCTGGTCTCCCGGAGATTGCGAGGAGGTCCGGCATAGTGTTCGAAGTTAGCATGACGCCGGCGGAGTTCTGTGCTCGGTACGCGGAGTGCATGACCGCGTGGGGTGTGACGGGTGGCTCGGAAGTCGAGCAAGTCGAGGCAGCCCGACGAGCCGCGTCGCTTGCAGACCACGATCTCGTTGTTGGACAGTTCAAGGTCTGTTATCCTTACGAGTCACGTCCTCCCAGACATCTGACAGCTTCTAGGTTTTCCTGAGCCATGCCGCCTTCCAGAAATTCGAGGACAGGCTGCGGGCGACGGATGTCGAGGAGCAGAAGCGCAACAGAATGCGCGAGATGGAGGCAGAAGCAGGTCTGGGTGCTAGCGCTCTCAACGATCCATATGCGCCGTACGCTACGCCTGGAGCAGAGAACCCGTCGTCGCCATTGACATACGGTGATCCGTTCGGCCAATCGAGCCAGCAATTGCCTCTCGTTGCGCATGCTGCGCCGTTCCAGCGAGCAGATCTCTATGACGATTATGACAGCAAGTCCTTCCGCAGCGATGACGACGGCCACAGTCGGTATACGAGCAACCGCGACGACACGAACTCCAACTACGGTACCGAGTCCTATGCACCTTCTCGCAACATGTTCCAAAACTTCGACAAGAAGGGACTCGACAAGGAAGCGCTACCTGGCGAGGTGATGGAGGGTGAAGTTACGGAGGAGATCCACGACACCTCCGCGCGTCGCCGCTGGCTCGCCGTCGTGTGGCTCTTGACTTGGTGGCTGCCCACGCCTTTCCTGACTTGGTTCGGTCGCATGAAGCGCCTGGATGTTCGCCAGGCGTGGCGAGAGAAGTTGGCCATCAACATCATCATCTGGTTCATGTGCGGCTGCACCATCTTCGTCATTGCTGTTCTCGGCAACCTCATCTGCCCGCGCGAGTATGTGTTCAACGCCGACGAGCTCAGCTCCCACTCGGTGGAGAATAACCCGAACCACGTCTACACGGCGATTCGCGGCGAGGTCTTCGATCTAACCACTATCGCGGACATGCACCAGGCGATTGTCCCCGTTGTCGCCAAGAAGCCTATATTGAAGTACGGAGGGCAGGACATCTCGCGCCTCTTCCCGGTTCAGGTCAGTGTGGTTGCCACAGCAGTCGTTACTTTGTCGTCTGACCAAGGTATAGGTCAGCGCTCTCTGCAACGGCATCACAGGCTCCGTGAGCCCGTGGTTGACGCTCGACACGATCAACTCGACTGGGTCCATTGCCGTTGACGCGCAATATCACGACTTCCGAGCCTGGAGTACC
Organism: Exidia glandulosa HHB12029; assembly: GCA_001632375.1. Lineage (NCBI taxonomy): Eukaryota > Fungi > Basidiomycota > Agaricomycetes > Auriculariales > Exidiaceae > Exidia > Exidia glandulosa. Next base: position 150,241 of record KV425913.1, read on the forward strand.
GACTACCGACCCGACTGGTACTTTGAGCAGATGACAGTCATGCGTTACAAGTACCGCGTCGGGTTCGTTGGCTACACGACCCAGCTTCTTCGTGACATGGCCGCCGCTGGACGTACAGTTGCGATCTACAACAACATCGTCTACGAGCTCACCAACTACATCAACTTCGGCGCCGGGACGAAGACGCCTGCGCACACGCAAGCGCCTGCTATCGACAAGAACATCATCGACCAGTCCATCATCCAGCTCTTCCAGTTGAACAACGGTCAGGACATTACCAAGAAGCTCGACGCACTACAGATGGACCGGGATGTCAAGTACCGACAGAAGATCTGCCTGCGCAACTTGTTTGCTATTGGCAAGGCCGACCACCGCAACGCACCTCAGTGTCTCTTCGCCACGTACATCCTGCTCGCCCTCTCCATCGTCATGGTGTCTATCATCGGCTTCAAGTTCTTGGCAGCGCTGCACTTCGGTGCAGCCCGTGCGCCTGAAGATCACGACAAGTTCGTCATCTGCCAGGTCCCCTGTTACACCGAAGGCGAAGAGTCGATGCGTTCCACCATCGACTCCCTGGCGAAGCTCAAGTATGACGACAAGCGCAAGCTCATCTTCATCATCTGCGATGGTATGATTGTCGGTTCCGGCAACGATCGCCCTACGCCGCGAATCGTCTTGGACATCCTTGGTGCCGACCCTAATCTCGACCCGGAGCCGCTCAGTTTCCTTTCACTCGGTGAAGGCGCAAAGCAGCACAACATGGGCAAGGTCTACTCTGGTCTCTACGAGTGTGGTGGTCACGTCGTCCCGTATCTCGTCGTCGTCAAGGTCGGAAAGCCGACGGAGCGTCAACGACCCGGCAACCGAGGCAAACGTGATTCGCAAATGGTGCTCATGCATTTCTTGAACAAGGTTAGTCATGTGTTCTTTCTGCAATACTTGCGTAACCTCTCCGCAGGTTCACTTCAATGCGCCAATGAACCCGCTCGAACTCGAGGTGTACCACCAAATCAAGAACGTCATTGGTGTCAACCCAACATTCTACGAGTACCTCTTGGTGGTCGATGCCGACACAACGGCCGAGCCGTTGTCCATGAACAGGCTCGTCTCAGCGTACGTATATGCTCGGAGTGAATGTGCGCGTCACTCATCGGTTGTAGGATGATGCATGACAAGAAACTCATCGGTGTCTGCGGTGAAACGTCGCTGGCTAACTCGAAGCAGTCCGTCATCACGATGATGCAGGTAAGTCGTTTGTTCCCGGTCGTGTCGAGTTGAGTCGTAGTAACGCGGATTAGGTCTACGAGTACTTCATCTCGCATCACCTGGCCAAGGCATTCGAAAGCTTGTTCGGCTCTGTCACTTGCTTGCCCGGTTGCTTCACGATGTATCGACTCCGGACGCCGGACACGCACAAGCCGCTCTTCATCTCGAACGCGATCATCCAGGACTACTCGGAGAATCGTGTCGACACGCTTCACATGAAGAACCTTCTGCATCTGGGTGAAGATCGTTACTTGACAACGCTGCTCCTCAAGCATTTCCCGTCCAACAAAACGCAGTTCGTACGGGATGCACACGCGTACACTGTAGCGCCGGACGAATGGCAGATCCTGCTTTCGCAGCGTCGTCGTTGGATCAACTCTACAATCCACAATCTGTCCGAGCTTGTCTTCCTCGATCGCTTGTGCGGTTTCTGCTGCTTCTCGATGCGCTTCGTTGTCTTCATCGACTTGATGTCAACCGTCGTGCAGCCCGTCCAAGTTGCATACGTATGTGTTTTCTGCCCTCATGTTATCAACATTGACGTCCTTCGTAGATTGCCTACCTCATCTACCTTATCGTCCACGATGGCACAGGCATCCCAACCTTGTCGCTAATCATGATTGCCGCCATTTACGGCCTCCAGGCTCTCATCTTCATTTTCCGGCGCAAGTGGGATATGATCGGCTGGATGGTGTTCTACATTCTCGCTATCCCTGCCTTTTCTTTCTTCCTACCCCTGTACTCCTTCTGGCGCATGGACGACTTCTCGTGGGGTCAAACGCGTGTTGTTCTTGGCGAAAGTGGCAAGAAGCTCATCGTGCACGTATGTTGACTGACTCGGACCACATCCTCGAATATTGTGCTCACATCTCCCTTAGGATGAAGGCAAATTCGATCCTCGTGCTATTCCGCTAAAGTCATGGAACGATTACGTGCGTAGATTCGTGTGCCGACGGTATTTATCTGACCCTTTACTGTAGGAGAACGAGCTCTGGGACAAGGAGTCCAACCACAGCATCGGTTCGTGGGTGCCGCCCCCGAAGCTCAAGGACGAATACGACGCTCGCACGGTTTCGAACTACGGTCGCGAGACATACTACGATGCCCCCGTGTCTCGCGGCTATTCGCCCGCGCCATCTCAAACCAACCGTCTCTACCCGGGTTACCAGTCTCTGTCGCACGGCAACACGCCCCCGAGTCAATCGCCGTCGCGACCAGTGACAAGTTACCTGGACGTCAACCTCCCACAGACCAGCAGTCCCTTTGAGGAACTCGGTGGGGGGCCTTCCGACCAGGAGCTCGAGAATGCCGTACAGGCCATTGTGCGCGTAGCCGACCTCAACACCGTCACCAAGCGCGAGATACGGCAGCGACTTGAGGACCAGTATGCTGCGGACTTCAGCTCACGAAAAGCTGCCATTAACGCTATGATTGAACGTGCGCTGTTCGCTCGCACCTAATTCCATTCCGGTATCAGTATCCGTCTATCCCTCTGGACTTTGAACCCTTGCATTTCACGGACATCGCTTTGTCGCATGTTTCCTAGCTCATCCACATACACTGCAATCCAATGCTATGCGCCCTGCTCTAATCTTCCGTGCAGCGCGTGAGCGTGTGAACGTGGCGCCGCGAGGTTCCTTTGCGTCGAGGCAGGCGCATTGTTGCCGCCTCTTTGTCTCCTGCCACCAACCATCATGACCGCCTCTAAGGTCTCTGTATACTGGGACATCGAGGTAAGCGTGATATAAGAGCCATAAGCTTGACCATAACACTCGCAGAACTGTGCGGTGCCGACAATGATGAGCGGGTTGGTCACACCTTACGCTGGTTGGTGCGCGACGCGCTGAAACTGGTGCCACAGGACTGCCGCCGCCCGTTACATCGAACGGGTTGCTCTCGAATATGGTGTCTGCGTCTCGTTCAGGGCCTACGTCGCGTCAGACTCCAATGTGACTACCAAGTACGCCAGACGCGTTGTTTGTCTGCCTGTGGCGATGGTTGACGCCCACTGGGACTTAGGCGTCCGGACTTGCTTGCGGCGGTTCGTCTCGTCGCGATCGATGCTAGCACTGGACTTACGCTGTCGTAGGGTGTTTCTTTGATCCCGACGAAGTCCAAAATGGCAGACCATGTTCTCATATCGGACATGATAACTTGGGCTTGGGATAATCCGACAGGCTCGACCGTGGTCATCGTCACAGGCGATAACGACTTCGCATATACAATGTCACTCCTGAGAAGAAGGAAGATCAAGGTACGCGCTCTTGTCGTCAATATACTTGTCTGACTATCGCTTGTTTCCAGGTGGTCCTCATTGGTACGTGGTCCGCACACCCTCACAAGTGGTGAAGGCTAATAGGTTCACAAGCTCCTATGGCCGTCGCACATCACACATTGAAAGCACAAGCGTCTGTAGTCGTAGAGTGCGTAACTCTACTTTCGCGCACGCCTAAGCTGACTGTGTTTCTTAGATGGGTGACCTCGCCGCCACAGCCTTCGTATGCGAGAGCGGACAGCAAACGGAAGACACTTGCAGTTCCGAGTCATACAACTCCACCAACAAGTGACCCAGAACCCACCACATCTGAGAATGAACTGTCTGGGTCGACCCCAGTGCCCTACGTCTCCCCCCGCCCCGTCAACATGTTCAATTCTCGCCTTACATCTACATTCCCAACGCAATACTCTCCCTCCGCCATGCACTCTGAATGTGCAACACTCGAGACTGAGCCGTCCTCATCGTATTCTGACTCACAGGCAACTGTTCGAGCGGCAAAGGAAGAAGGATGGATCACGGGCACTGACTTGGAAGATACTAGCGACTTGCGATCCGATCTGCTTCATCCACAGCTCGGGTCGCCTGCCGTAGTCGATGACGTTGATCCTGCCTCCATTCCTTTGCCGCATACGCCTGGCCCAGAGAGCGATGAGCAGGTGCAGACTGTGCAGTGTGACGACCCCACACCGGTGTACTCATCTCCGCCACGCCCTACGATACCGCGGCTCCCTCCAGGGCTCGAGCAATTCGTGGAACCCAAGCTCAGTCAACCGCCGTATAGTGATCATGGCGTACAACGGCACAACACTTATGAGTTCGATCGAGAGGAGCGTCCGGAGCGTGCTGAGCCTGAGGATACCTGGTTACAACCTGTACCCGCTAAGCAGCAGCGGTACGACTGGAACGAGGGCATACTGTCGGTGCATGCACCGGAGTTCGTTCCTAGGTCACCACCTGAATGGCGGACGCGATACAACCCTGCTTCGCCCGCCTTCCAACCGCGGTATGTTCTGCGTAATAGCTCCAGTCGTCGCTTACGCTTCTCTGTCTAGCAATACGATTCCTACGCAATTTAAACCGCTGGCGGATGCTTTGGAGCGGTTGGCAAAGACTGGCGTACATAAACCACTCTGGTCCGCGATTGGTGGCCAGCTTCAGCACTGCAAGACAGAGGTGTTCAGGCAGGCCGGTGTCACAACCATGAAAGACTATCTCCACGCTGCACGAGACGCTGGGGTCTGTCGTCTTGGGGAAGTCAACATCGCGAAGGGAGGAGAATGGGTACAGCTCAGTGCTCGACGGAACGCCTTTCAGCGGTCGTAGTGTAGAGGAATGCGCGAGGAAACTATGTACGTGCGATTACTTCAGACGCGTGAAGGACTCGATTGACGACTGCAGTGTAGCAATTTCGGCCTCGATGGTCAGGAGCTTTGGAACATCAGCAGCGGGCTCGAGCAAGCAGAATGTAGCATACCTTCTCCTTATTAGCGGCCTGCACAGGTGCAGGAGCAGATGATTCGTAATCGGGCTTCGTCATTGCTTTACGCAGCTTCTCCTCCTCTTGCCGAGCGGTTCCAAGTTTCTTCTCGATTTTGGCGATCTCTGCGTCGATATCAACCTGACCCTGTAGCCAAGTTAGAATATGCGGGAAACGCGAAGGTAAGGGGACGCACGCGGACAAGAAGATGGACACTTAAGTCCGAGGAAAGCACGACGGATGCGCAGCCTGCTGGTACGGCCGTCACGTCGGCCAGAACCTTAGCGCTCTTGCAGCCCTTGGTCAATGAGACAATCGTTGCCGACTGCTGCGTGAGGGCTTCGCGCAATGCCGCATCACGCTGTACGAAGAAGACTGACAACAACGCGGTCAGCTCAAGTAGAAGATTGTGGGCGTAAACGTACGCTGAACATCTTTCTGGATGCCGTACTGCGCAGCCAATGAGCGGCCTGACTTGATAACGTTGAACACGACATCGAAAGCTGCCTCGTCGGTTGGGAATGCGCGCGCGTCCTCCTACAGATTGTTAGCCGAGTTCATGCGTCTTTCGGAGAAGGGCCGTACATGGACAGGGAAGTCCGCGATGACAATGGACGGTGTTGTGTCGTTCGGCCGACGCGGCAGCCGTTGCCAGAGCTCCTCCGTGACGAACGGCATGAAGGGGTGCAAGAGACGAAGGCCGTAGTCGAGGCACGTGTACAGCGTGTTCTGTGCCGATCCGCGTGTATCCGCAGAGGCAGACTCGTCCGTCATGGGCTTCATGGCTTCCTGCACGATAGTCAGTAGATCGTCACTCAATTTACCGAGCGGCATACGATGTAAACGTCGCAAAGCTCGTAGAGCCAGAAGTTGTAGGCGGACGACGTCGCAGCCATGAAGTTCCGTGACTCGAGACTGTCGTTCATTTCCTTTGCGGCAATGTTGAGTTTGTGCAGGATCCAACGCTCCACCATCGACTCGCGACCAGTAGGCTGGTCACAGGTCAGCGCAAGGAGTCGACTCTGCAATATCGCCTACCGTAGCAGTTGCCTCGGGCACGAATGAGTCGTCCAACTTCAGGAGCGCGAACTTGGTCGCGTTCCACAACTTGTTGCAGAACTTGCGGTAGCCTTCCACGCGCAAGACGTCGAGATTAATGTCGCGACCTGTCGACATCCAATCAGTTGTCTGCGCTCACGATAACAATCCAGAACTTACCAGCACTGCTGCTGTACGCGCATAGGGCGAAGCGCAGCGCGTCAGTGCCGCATTGCGGGATGCCCTTCGGGAAATCGGCCTTCTGACCCGCCTGCGCCTTCTTCACCTCCGTAGCATCCAGGTTGCCTTGCAGGAGCTGCGCGTGCAGGCCTTCCAGGGATATACCCTGGATGACATCCACGGGGTCGATGACGTTCCCCAGCGACTTGCTCATCTTCCGTCCGTGCGCATCGCGCACCATGGCATGGCAGAGCACCTCTTTGAAGGGTACCTTGCCCGTCAGCTTGATGCCGAGCATGACCATGCGTGCCACCCAGAAGAATAGGATGTCCCAGCCGGTCTCGAGCAAAGACGTGGGGTAGAAGTTCTCCATGTCGAGCGTCTACAATAGAAACAGTGAGTGATACATTCCGGTAAGGGGTGTAGACTATGAGAACCTTCTGCGGCCAGCCGAGAGTGCTGAATGGCCATAGACCGCTGGAGAACCAGGTGTCGAGTACGTCCTCATCTTGCTCGAGCGTGAACGGGCGTCCTCCAGCTTTCTGCGTCGCCCGAGACTGTGCTTCTTCGAGCGTGCGTCCCACGACCCAAGACGACAGCTCTGAGGGCTGGACGAGATGTAAGCTGCATCCTAACGCGAAACACAGTGGCAACGCACGTCGGTTTCCTGTCCCTCTATGCGCACGTAGTACACGGGACAACGGTGACCCCACCAAAGTTGACGCGAGATGCACCAGTCCTGGATGCTGTCCATCCAGCGGTACCACTCAGCCTCCGACTGCGAAGGAGTAATCAAAAGCTCCCCGGATCTTGTACGCTATGCTAATCGTCAAAACTCCATACATCCCGACATTGAAGTAGGGTGACGCACCTTGACGGCCTCCGCTGCGAGGTCTTGGCAGTTCACCCACCATTGCGGCTTCATCCTCGGTTCAATGACATCGCCCGAACGTCTGCAGACTTTTAGATGTGTCTGGTAAGGACAGGAAACAAATGCGTACTTGCAGCGGGGCACTTTCATGCCAGGGTTGTCCTTCTTGTCGACATAGAGTCCAAGCTTCTTCAGCTCCTCCACGACGGTTTTGCGAGCATCGAAACGGCGCTGACCCTAATGGAGGTGTAAATTTTTGTACAGCAGTGTCTGGATGGCGACGAACCTGGAACTGTGGGCCCGCATTCTCGTTGAGCGTGCCGTCGTCGTTCAGGATGTTGATGAACTCGAGGTTGTGGCGCTTGCCGACCTCGTAGTCCTTCTGGTCGTGGGCGGGCGTAATTTTGACAGCTCCAGTACCGAATTCCCTCTCGACCATGCTGTCCGCGATGATAGGGATGCGACGGCCGGATATGAAAGGATGTACAACGAATTTTCCATGCAGATGCTTAAAGGCATGAGGTCACGCTAATAACGGCGCAGAGAATGCATACTGTGAATCGCTCGTCCTCAGGGTGAACAGCAATAGCTGTATCGCCGAGCATCGTCTCGGGACGAGTAGTCGCAACAACGAGACGTTCGTCTGGCAACCCGATGTCAGGAGGCTGCAGAACGCGGATACTCGTTCTAACCTGAGCCCTCGATGGGGTACGCGAAAAGCGTGAGGACGCCAAATTCGACCTTGTCGGTGTATCCAGGCACAGAGAGGAATTGGCGGCCAGGAAGCTCCTCGTTTTCGACTTCCAGATTGGATAACGTCGTATTAAGGATGGTGCACCAATGGACGAGGCGGTTTGCGCGATAAATCACACCGTCCTCGAAGAGCTTGCAGAAGTTCTCGGTGACGGCGCGAGAGCGACTCTAAAAGTCGCTGTGATCAGTACATAGGGGCAAGAATGCAGGATTTCAGCTCGCACCTCATCCATGGTGAATGCCGTCCTACTCCAGTCGACACTGGCGCCGAGGCGACGCAGCTGCGAAGTGATGCGACTTTGATACCTGGGCACCTTCAACTTCTGGAGATACTCTCTGCATGCATAGCACTGACTCGTTTTTCCACTCCCAAACTTTGTCCACGAATGCATCGCGTCCGAGATCGTGACGCGTGCGTCCAGAGTCCTTTGCTAGACGTTTTTCTACGACGGCCTGCGTTGCGATACCAGCGTGGTCGAACCCAGGGATCCAAAGCGTCGACAGACCGCGCATACGATACCTGGAACGTCACGGTCAGATATACGAACGTCGAATGGAACTGCTACGTACCATCGAACAAGGGTATCCTCGATGGCCACGGTCAAACCGTGGCCTATATGCAAGCTCCCGGTCACGTTGGGCGGCGGGAACGGGATGACGAAGCTGCCCGCAGGCAGGGGCTTGTTCTGGGCTGTAAGACGTGGCTTGAAGAAGCCCTGCTGCTCCCACCACTCGTACCAGGCTGATTCGACGGCGATGGGGTTGTAGCCTGCCGCCATCGCCTCGCTCAGATCTAGGACGGCATGAGCGCGACAGCACAAGCACGCGCAGGCCCGTGCACGCGCCTTTCTTGTCGCCAGGCGGCGTAGTGTTGACGAACGCGGGCTCCTCCTCTTTCTTCGCCTTCTCGCCCTTTGCAGGTGCGCCCTTCTTGTCGCCAGCGCCGGGTGCTGCTTTCGCTGCCGCCTTTGCCGCGAACTTCGCGAGTTTCTCTGCCTTTTTGGCTGCGGGGTGGACGCGATCGGTATCAGCGCGCCATCGCAGGTGCGCGACACGTACCAGCGTTCTTCGCGTTCACGGGGACAGCACCAGCGCCCTCTGGCGCTGCTACGGGTGTCTCTTTGACGTCTGACATCGTGCGTATGAAGACTCGAGATGGATACGGGACAAGGGATGGAGAGGAGATGACTCGGTGCAGCGCGCGAGTCAAAATCCGCATGTGCGGGCGTCTATTTTCTGTGGCTGCTTTCGATCGGTGATGAGATTAGATTCAAGTTTCGTCTCATTCGTTCAATCGACGTTGTATATTTATCGCCCCCACAGAGGTAAATGAGGGACGAAGAATTGCGGCGGTGGGTGCGAAATCGATTATAATGTCACTTGCACGGTCAAGTGGCACGTTACTCTAGTAAAAGACGACCCGCCCCACAAGTACAACTGGCATCGTTGACACAGGGAGTTTACCGTAGAGGTAAATCTTGAAGAAGGTGTACGCTATACTCCTATGTGCTCCAGTGCTCGCATACCGACCTCAGGAAACCGAGCTTTGAGAGCCCCCAGTTGCTCCAAGTTCAACTGGCAGTGCCTTCGTGAAGCATGAACACGACTTGTATTATTATCTCTGGTAATACAAAGTCTACAAGAATCACGGAAGCAACAAGGAGCTCAGGCACGTTTTGTAGTTATCGAAGCGAGGTCCATAGCCAAAGTCGGCGGATACACTGCGTAGCTTGGTGACCCGGCTTCCGGTGAGGTGCGCGTCGATGCGAGCGGAGACAGCGTCCACGAATTGCTGGGCGAGCTGGGAGGTCTCGACCTTGCCGGTATGCAGCTCAGCAAGAGCGGGGCAGAGGAAGTCCGGGCCAGCGATGAACGCGGTCAAGAATGCATCGTCCGGTTTTCCTCTTTTACAAACGAGTGATTCCAGCAGCGGGAGCGTGCGCAGCGCAGGAACTAGTACGCCAAGATCTGAAAGGGCGTCGTACTCGAGTGTTCGAAGGGCGGGCAGGCCGGACGATATGAGATGCAGAGAGCCTGAAGTCTCGTCGGCTGCATGGCTATGACGGTCGTTCACCTCCAATGTAAGACGACGCAGCGCAGGAAACGAGAACCCATTGCTCAGAACAGAAAAGCCTCCCGTGCGACGTATATGCAGCGAGGTAAGGGCATCGTGTTGGAGAATCCCAGGAAATGGCTGCGCTACTTCAGGGTGGTCGACGAATACAGTTTTGGCGTTCGGATAAGCCGTGAAAACGACCGAGATGTTGCGACCGTGCTCGGTTCCCAGGGGGAATGTGTAAAGGCGTGGGCGAATCTCTGCGTAGGTGACAGACAGATGTGGCACAGGGAGTGGCAGGTCAAAATGCGGGAAGGAAGCTGTGATGGCACGGAGGTTCGGCGCCGTCGTCGGGAGCCCGTAGACTAGCTCGCGATGGCACTGATAGTCGCTGATGCAAAGCGACGTTAACGACGTTACAGGCGTTGCAGTGCGGAGGATATCCCAATGGAAGTTTTGGACCGTGTGGTGACAGTAAAGGTCCAAGGCTGTGACGGAATTACGTGCAAGGAGGTCTCGAAGGCGCTGAAGCGCTGGAAGCGACGCAGGGCCGTAGTACAACTCTGTGACGAGCACAATATCACGATATCCGGAGCGTTCCGCCGCCAGGTCAAACCAGAGTCGGTAACTCTGCGTGTATGTAGAGTCCGCTTCGTTTAGGACGGTACGAATATGCCGCCAAACGCTGGGTGTGCGCAAAGCAACGTCGCGCCAGCGCCGACTGACAGCTGCGATGCGAAACGGCGCTCTTGCGCAGTCGGAAGTGTAGTTCAGCCACTCTCGAGCTGCGAGCGTAAAGATGTAGCCCAGTATCTCCGCAGGAAGACGTCGAATGGGATGCAATAGGCCACTTTGACGACGGAGGTCAGGATCGTCGTCAAATTTGCGTTGTGCGGCCTTCAGAGCGGCTTTCGCCTCGGACTCTCGCGCTTCGGCTTCGAGCCTTGCAGCGGCGGCTGCATCGGCTTCGAGCCTTGCAGCGGTGGCTGCATCTAAGTTTCTGCGAGCCTGATCGAGCGCTTCCGTGGCCGCACGGATGGACGCTCGCAGTGCTTCGCGCTCGTGCGGCTCCGCGTAGCGGTTTGGGTCCATAGCGAGCGTCGAGGGAAGAAGTGCGGAATTTGCCGAATGGGTCGTTCATCACTCTCTTTCCTTCAAAACGCACACAGCTCACAACAGCTACCATCATGCCATGTACAGCGGACCACTCCGACCGAGAAGTTGCCTTGGGATGCACTAGGGCTAGTGTTATCGATGCTCGAGAAGGAAACCATGCAACCCTCGATCCTTTACACCATGAATGAATATCGTACCGGCGAGGAGGGTCGCCGACAAGGCAGCAGCAATGCTATGACGGAGGTGGATTGACCTTATTCGTCACTCCCAATAACCTCGCGAACGCCTCGGTCTGCGGATTAGTGTACCACGGCGCTAATCGCAACAGCGTCAGCACAAAAGCTCGACAACATGAAGACCGACGCACGCTGCATGCCCCTTTGCACTTTCTGTTGTAGCGGGGCCGGCGCGGTCATCGTAAACACCTGCACGTCCGCAATGTCCAACGACCCGACGTTCTCCGCAATCCATTCGCGCTCCTTGTCCACCAGCTTCTTCGCAGTTTCTTCGCTCGGTAAGGGTAGCTGCGAGCGGCTGGTCGAGAGGAAGGGATGGAGCGCTTTGGAGATGGCGAGCCATTCGGGGTCGAAGGTGAGCACAGGACCTGTCGCTTCGACAGGAATGGGTGTGCGGATGTCGACAACCTGCGTCATGGGCATTTGTTCAGCAGCGAAAGAAGGTGGTGTGCATCGCGCATGCTGACCTCGAGGAAAGAGCGTTTTGGTAAGCACTTGTCTAATGCGAGGAACTGCGTCACGCCTTGCGGCGACGCAGGACGGGCAGAAGTAGAGGGTTCGGATGGCGGCTCCAGCTCATCTAAGACGATCTCATCCGGGTTCTCGCTCGTTGACGGTGCTGGTTCGTCTTCGACTGGTATCTCGTCGGGATTAGGTGCTGGCGCAGACGCGTCTACCTCATTGTCTGCATCGTCCAAGACAATTTCGTCTGGGTTGTCAACAGATCCATAAGGCTGAGACATGAAGTCCTCCAAGTCGTCGTCCATCACGATCTCATCTGGATTGGCGGACCGAGAAGCTGCAGATGCAGACGCCGACTCCCCATGCCGTACGGAGGCCTCATAGCGCACATGCAGATGCGCGGCAAACCACCGTTTCGGTTGCAGCTTCTTCAGGAGGGACATCATGGGTGGCGAACCGAGGCGGCCGCTCTGGATGTCGGCTTTGAAGAACTTTTTGCGGGACAGTAGGCCAGCGAGGTTGCCGTGGTGCTCGACGCCTTGCGGCCAATCGTGCGAAAGGAAGATGTCGGGCTGGGACAGCTGCGAGGCGCGTATTAAGTGAGTACTAACGAGGATGTGAACAGCGTTCACGCACCAAAGAGAGCTTCAATACATCGTACTCGCGCGTGTGGTAGGCACTGCGTAACGCAGAGCTGTTGTACGGCAAGGTCTCATAGTGTCCTGATACATATGTCAGCATTAGAACTCGTAGATGCTGAGTGCACGCACCGAGTCTGTAGTGCGCGTCGCTGTAGATGCCTGAAGCACCAGCGATTCGCAGACCATTTACTTGTATGCAGCCTGAACCTCCAAGGTAGTAGATGTTTGGTGCAAGCCAACCACCATGGTACCTGCACACCGCTCAGCTCGCGAAGCTTACAGGACATACGAGAGAACTCACAACTCCCACATGTAGTTGGACGCTTCATGGTTGCCGCCTATAACGAGCGTTGGAACTGGCGCTCGCTTCTGGCTCATATAATACCTGGCGCTGGTTCAGCATCACGAAGACACGTACAGTCTACACGCAACGCGCACTTAGAGAAGTCGCCGTCGCGTTTGTACTTTTGGGGGACGGACATGCACTCGAGGTCGAGGTAGTTTCTGACGGCCTGGAAGTCGCCACAAATGATGAGCAGGTCAATCTTGTACTTGTTTCGCCTTTCCATCTCGGCGAGATAGTTGTACGTCGCGTCGAGCTCGCCGTGGCAGCACCCTTCGACCGCAATCTTGCGCGTTTTGGCAACCAGAACGCGTCTCGCGGGTCAAACTGGGCGCACCTTCATCTTGTAGTGTTTCTTGGCGCGGTAAAGGGGCTCGCGATTCCGGACTTTCGCAAGCGAGGTAGAGAGCGAGAAAGCGCGGCGCCAGATCGTGGCACCCGCGGACATACGGACGGCCGCGGGAAGCATTCTGCCACTCGCGCTTGTGCACCCAACCCTCGCAATGTCCGGCCCGAACGCCTCACTTATCTCGCTCGCTCCCAAATGCTGTTTCCAGTCGCTCTCCTAGGCGTCGTGCTCGCCGCGGTCGCCCATGAGGGCCATGTGCACGACGCGACGCCCGACACGGTCCCAGAGACCGAGTTCCAATCCTGGGTCGCAAAGTACGGCAAGCAAGAGGATCTCGTGCGTCGTCTGCTGTATTTCAGGCTGCATGTACTCACGCGCCCACGCTGCAGCCGTTCTCTGGCCCGTTGAGCTTCTCCCACCTCCCGTACGCGAAATGTCTAGAGGAACCAGATGCTAAGTTCTCCGTCGCCGTCCTCGGCATGCCGTTCGACACCACGACATCTTACCGTCCCGGTGCACGCTTTGGGCCTTTCGGTATACGCGCGGGCAGTCGGCGACAGCGGCCTGGACGCGGATACGTCCTGCACTACGGCTTCAACCCATACGTCTCTGGCAAGACTATTCTCGACTGCGGCGACGTGCCCATCTCGCCAGTACACAATGGTCTTGCGCTGGACCAGATGGAGGTCGCGTATGCGGACCTGCTGAGACGACCGATTGCGAACGAGGAGATCGACCGCACGCGGTCGCTTGCGTTGGATGGCGTCGAGCATCCGCGAATTGTCACTCTGGGTGGGGACCACACTATTGTGCTTCCTATCCTACGGGCGTTGCACGGCATATACGGTCCCGTTACTGTCATCCACTTCGACGCGCACCTTGATACTTGGCCCGCGCCACCTGGAATACCTGCGCCGTACGAGGCCGCCGAAATCACTCACGGCACATTCTTCACATCGTCAGTGCAATACCCTAGCAGCGCTGCAGACGACTGACCAATCAACTAGAGCGTACAAAGAGGGTTTGCTTACGAACAGCTCTATACATGCTGGTATTCGCTGCAAGTTCACGGTTCGTACTTGCACTGTTCTCCATCGTGCGATGTCGAACGCATTTACCAGGGCATGGAAGACCTGGAGCACGACGTTGAGATGGGCTTTGCGCTCATCACCACCGATGATATCGACGACGTGGGCGTAGAGGGCATTATCAAGAAAATTCGGGACCGCGTAGGCTCTGGCCCAGTGTATTTGAGGTATGTCTTCTATGCATAATTGCGCCATGGAGACGCCCGTCTGACGTGCATGATAGCTTGGATATCGACGTCCTCGACCCGGCATTTGCTCCTGCCAGTGAGTAAACACCCTTCAGCACCGAGCAACGACTAAACCCTTCTATCAGCTGGTACGCCCGAAGCTGGCGGCTACACAACGCGCGAGGTCAAACGTATCCTGCGTGGACTGATCGGCCTGAACTTCGTGTAAGCTGCACCTCGTGGCTACGCTGTGATTTGAGTTGCTGAAGATGCCCTTTGTGTAGTGGATTTGATATTGTCGAGGTCGCGCCTGCGTATGATGTACGTCGGTCAGCTTGTAGAACCTCGCGAGCTCATTTTTTTTACCTTGCAGACCAATGCCGAAACAACTGCGACTGTTGCGGCTGATATCGTACATGAGTTCATCTCAAGTGAGTGTGCGCTGAGCTGTTGCACTTCATCTCCTGACTTTGTTCAGTGCTCCTCTTCGAGCCGAAGGAGAAAACTGCCGAAAGCGACTTTAGAGTCCAGGCAGGGCGGAATGGGGATGAGCTGTAAGAACTATATAGTGCCCTCTGGCTTTGCGCTGTACATTAAACTGGAGGAATGGAGTGTCAATATCTCAATCTCGGGCGCTCGACGCGGGGGCCAAACAGAAGTCAACAGTACTGAATGGAAGTCACGCACCACCACCTCGTGCGGGGTGACCCAAACAACGCGTCGCTTAGCGGGGACGCAGCAGCGCGTCTTGTTCGCGCGGCGTTTGGCGATGGTAACTGGGCGTCGCTCAGACCGTCTGATGCAGAGTATGACTGTGAGTAATCTGGTTTAGCTGCACGAGACATGCATGCTGATTTCTGTCTTTCAGCAGGTCGTTTCAGATCGCATCCTGTATTTCATCTGCTTCTGCTGCCTCCGAGCGTGGCAGATAATGTGCCAGACTGGGACGAGGATGCTGCGCCGAGCAAGCCTGCGCCTGCGCCTGTGGCTCCCCCACCTGCCGTCGACCGCCTTGCACCTGCCGACGCGACCAATGTACCTCGACCCGCGCGCACGAGGGTTGATGAGTCTGCACGCGCACCTGAAGACGATTCAGTGCGATCTGTGAAACGACGCAAGGTCGAGGTGTCGGGCGCGTACCAGTTAATACCAGAGGTACGTGCTATGACCGCGTCGTGCAGCGACCACGACTAACAGACGAATTGCAGCCACATCAGTACCTTGCGCCAGAGGACAGATCTACCACGACCCCGAGCCCGATGAGCGTCCTCGCCGAAGCCGCCGTCAAACAATGTTTGCAGGCGGATGCGCGCGAGCAGTTGCGCGTGCCGCACAAGCGCGTCGCGTGGATTGTGCCCATCGTCGGCAAACCGCCAGACCACAGCGACTGCACGCCTGCGGCTTTTACGCCGACCATCGCCGCGCTGTTCCTGCCCACGACAACACCCACGATACGATGGCGCAAAGAGACAGCATGGGCGTTCTGGGAGTCCCTCCAGTCTATGCGGAAGAAACGCGTCTTTGGCTCAATGGGCTTCGCATTCGAAACGCACCTCGACTACGACTTTATCAAGATATACCACAATGCGTCACACTCCCTGCGTCTACGCACAGCGCTTGGCGGGTTTCGTAACGAAACGGACGTGCCGTCGACGGGCGGCAAGGCGTACCGTCCATTGAAAACCGCAGTCTTACTTCTTGTCGACGAGGTAAACAGAGGTTTGCTCATCGCGTAGATGCGCACAGCTTCTGCTTTCCCGGACGACCCGTCGTGCTGCGCGGCGTGCGAAGTGCTCTCGCGCCGCGGAACCTCTTAGACTTACGCCTTCCACTCTCTCATCGCTTTATTGCCTGCATGCTATCTTATTGCTGTACCTTGTACCTGTAGCATCGAGATCTCGGGTGCATGCTTTTGCGTCTTGTACGGGGTGAAATATACGTGGAATTGAATAAAGTGGCTCTGCAGGCCCTGGAGCGAGTCCGTGCAGGGCACACTGCGCATGCACTGCACCTGCCGCCGTAAAAGTTCCGGAGGGAGTGGCGGTTGTATTTCTTTCCTCCGTCATCGAGGGCCGTTGCCGCTGAGCGCATCTTTCGCCCGACAAGCCCTCTTGACCACACACCACTACGATGGTGTTCCGCCCAGCGACCCCGGGCTTTATAGTCACTCTCGCGGCCACCATATGTCTCGCGCTCGTCGTCTTCTCCGTCCCATGGCTCAAGTCCATCTACTTCCTCCAGGGAGACGTCAAGGGCGTCGGCAAGGTCACACTAGGAGTACTAGGATACTGCCTAGACGTCGGAAACGGTGACCAATGCTCAAAACCGACTATTGGCTATGAGTTCGGTGCGTTGCGTTCGAGCCGGCCGGCCGTTGCTTGGACAGCTCACTCACTCGCGCTGGCACACAGACCCGAACACTATCCTGAGCAACACCACACCGATCCAGATACCAGAGGTCGTCGTCAAATGGATCACCTACGCACTCGTCCTGCACATCGTCGCGCTCGTCGCTGCCGCCGTCTCTGCGCTGTTCGGTCTCCTCGCGCACGTGAGAGAGATGTCTATGATTTGCTGCTCCAACGTCTTTTCGGGCATCGCGGCGTCCATGGCTCTCATCGCGTTCATATTCGACCTCGTCCTCTTCTTTCTCGTTCGTAGCCGTATCACCGGCGCAGGCGGCACGGCCAACATCGGCACCGGCGTATGGCTGACCCTTGCGGCGTGGGTTATGCTGTTCTTCGCCAGCTGCTTCTACGGGTTCGGGCAGTGCTGCCTGCGTCGTCGGCCGCGTGCGCCTGGCCAACCGTCCATCGGCGGTGGTAACAACGACCGCTACACGCCCCCGTATGTTACCAAGCCCGACTACCCAGACCAACTGCGGCTGGACGCAGTCAAGGCAGAGGCAGACCGTAAAGCCCGCCAACGCCAGGGAGAGGGCGGTCTTCCTGCATTCCAGGAGTACGAGGCGAAGCCGCTCCGGACACAGTTCATCGAGGAGGAAGAGGAGGAAGAGCTGCACCCGCAACCGTATCGCGATGGGGTCGACCAGCGGCGTCAACCCAGCTCGGGTACCGTCGCCGCCGCCGCAGTTGCCACCGGCTACGCTCCTGCCCCTCGTGGAACTGCCGCGATGGATGAGTACTACACGCCAACTCGGAGGCCGTCACAGCCTCAGCCTCAACCTCAACCAGCTTCATCGTATCCAGCGCGGCAGTGGCAGCAAACTCAGCAGCCTGCCCACGCTCAGATCGCATCTCACTACCCTGAGATCGTTGAGCCCGTAGCTGCACCTAGCATGCCGACCACAACACCAGCAGTTGGCCATGCTTTGTTTGCTTCCAATTATAACAACAACGCGGGCTATGGTGCACACAACCAATACTTGTCGACAGCGACAAACGCCCAGCAATATGGCCACGAAGCCGGCGGAACATCGTGTAAGACATGTTCAATCCCTAAAACGTAACCGTCTTCTCACAACCGTCATTGCAGACCATTCCGCGCATTCATACTTCCCGTCAACATATTCTCAAGGGGCTGAATACCCCGCGAACCCGAACCCATACTCGCAGTCGGTGTCTTCAGGCGCAAGCGTCTACCAGCCCGCTGCCCCGACATCCTTCCCGCAGCCTGCAGCCGCCGGATACCTGCCTGCAGGTGCACAGGCACCTCAATCCACGCCTGGCGGCGAGTCGTACTATACGGCCTACACGGCGACACCTCCGATCCCGGGTGGGTACGACACGACGCCGCCGGCCATGCCTCAGGCGGCGGCTCAGTACCGCGATTCGGATTCGTCGTACTACTCGTACCAGGCAGGATCAGCACTACCGCCGCAACCGCAGAGCGCGACGTCTCTACCCTACACCCTGACGCCTGGTCGCGCAAACACGTCCACGCCGACGTTCGCCAACCAGCAGTCCGGTGTACCAGCAGCACCTCGCGGTCCGCGCTCGCCTACGTCTCCGACGAGTCCCACAAGTAGGTGGGGACAGAATAGCCAAGCGCCATCCGACATGCCGCCCAGCTACGACGCCGGGTACAGCTCGGGACCGCTGCCGCCAGAGAAGGGTCGGTGAACCTGATCGTTGACTGAACGATCCTGTTCTTGTGTGTTGGTGTCTTGAGCGCGCCCTACAATAATTCCCGCGCTGTACTCGGCTGGTCTCCCAGCAGCACAAAAGAGCTACCACCCACCACCCCGACGACGGCTGCATGACGTCGTTGCGTCATGATGACGACACGACGCTGGAGTACACGATGTTACTGCTATTACGGCAATGCAATGCGACGATAACGTGCAACTATGTAGAAGGATGCGGAGAAGATGGTGGTGTGGATGGTCGCGGAGCCTGTACAAGGAGTGGAAGCGGCTTCTCGGGAGGCGACGTCTTCGACTCTGGTTTCATCTTCCGTCGTCGCACGTGCTGAGCGGGCGCGATAGGGTGAGGGAAGAGGTCACGCCAGGTTCTGCGTAGGTCTCGTCGTATGAAGCGTGCTGGCCATGGCAGTGTCGGGTCCATTCCGTCGAAGCACCGCGCATTCAGGCGCATGCAACGGATGCCGAACATCACTGCCCGCCGATACCCAGACGACAACGCCATGGTAAACGCTTCAAGGCCGGCCTCGCCCTGAAAATAAACCATCAGAAGTGTATCATACTAGTAATGAACAATCGACGTACCAGCTTGAGGGCTTCTTTAAACTCGCCCAACGCGTATTGCACACGAGCCATGGACAACAGGCAATAGCCCAAATGGAAGCCCGGTGGACGAAGCTTCGACTCCGACTCCAAGTATCTGCGCAACTGGGAGAAAGCGGAGAGTGCCTCGGAGTAGCGCTTCAGCCTGTAGCAAAAGGTCGCGCGCTGATGGAGCGTCTGTAATGCGGCAAGACGCTCTTTGTCGACCAACGTCGGTATCGACGCGCGCAATAAGGAGACGGACTCGAGATTTGCGCGCAGAGCCTCGTCCGTCTTGCCAGTCCGATTCAAGTCCTCCGCGTAGTGCCCAAGCGCAATGGCCAGGCTGACAGTATGGCTCGAGTCCATATGCCGCAATTGTCGTTGAGCAGCGACGCAGGCGGCAGCCACACCGTGATCCCGCAGACGGTATTTGGACGCGAGATCGGCCTGTCGCAAAAGAGACATAGCGTATTGCGCGAGGTACTCCTGGGGAGACTGGCGCGCCAGCGAAGCGTACACCTCCGTTGCCTCCTGTATCGCGCGCAGAGCATACACGCCTTTGCGCCGCGTCTCCATCGCCTCTGCATGGTACTGCAGCGCCTCGGCAAGACGCAATTGCAAGTCATCGTCTTGCCATCGGCCGGGCGCACGCCGACAGATATGCACACACTCGGCCATCGCTTCAGAGGCGCGCCGTAAGCGCACTTTTGTGCGCTGGTGGCCATGCAGTCCCTTGAACAGCATCCAAAGACGGTTGCTGATACCGACGAAAAACGTGTCGTAGTCGACCATCGCGGAAGGCCACTCGTCCTGTCCAACAACTTGGGTCACAGTGACTGCCTCCTCTATCGCATCAAAAGCCTCTTCAAGTTCTCCCGCTGCCTCGTGAGCGTTCGATAGCTGATTGAGACCGACAGCGAGTCGAACAAGAATCGGCAGTCCGCCTTCTGCTACTGATTCTCGCGCAACGGACGTAGCGAGTTTAGCCGCCTTCACAGCGTCAGCAGGTCGCCCAGCCTGGAGACAGTACATCGACTGCGTCTGAAGAAGGGTCGAGTAGTCGGGACGAAGATGCAACGCCGTAGTAGATAATCGGCCGAGGAGAGAAGATGCCTCTGACACAGCGGATATAGCACCAGCGAAATCCTGGATGATAGAGAGCGCACGACCATGCTGATCCAGAGCCATGACAAGCTGCAGTTGCGCCTGATCTGTCTCCTCGCGCAGCGCGACTAGACGGCTGACCTCCACAGCATCCCGGACGATGGGCAAAGCAGCGTGAGGCTCAGAGGCGGCGAGCAAGCGGTTGCCTAGAGCCAGTAGAGATTGACCCAGCCCGAGCTCGAAGGAGTCCTTATCGACGAAAACGAGACGGCAAGCCATTTCGACAGCTTCGCGTGCCGCGCGAATTGCAGCAGTGTGCTCCCCGTTCATAGAAAGCGTTCGCGATGACGCGACGAGCTCGTTCCGGTGCGCATCAAGCTCCTCCGCGTCTGCCTGACTCATCTGCCTGTAATACGACGCGTCAGCGTCTACCACGCACAGTTCTGGAGTCATGACGCACGGTCGACGCGGTAAAGCGTTCCGCTTGGACGCGGTCGAGCTGCTTTCTGCGCGCATATCCTGCTCTGGACGCCTCAGACGTTCCCGCTCCTTCTGGGGAAGTTGGGCCTTGCTTGTGCCCTCCTGGGCGGGTCGATGGCGGGGAGCGTTACCGCGCATGTTGGTGAACGCCGGGCGCTGTGAAAATTCGCATGTTGACGCCGGGACGCGTTTGCGGGCAGCTCGTTTGACCTGAATGTTCCTGGGGCGCTTAATTGAGTCCGCGAGATATCTAAGCTGCTCGACGGTGCGTACAGTGAGCGCGCTGTGGCTGATAGCATGCACGGGCGCGGAAAGGAGAAAGCAGAATGTGGCTGAAGTCCGACCGCGCAACTCTCTTGGCTATGACTTCCTCAGAATCCATGTACCAGTCAGAGCCGCCGTCATACATGGAGAGCGAGGCTCCCAGCGGCGTCGGCGGCTTCCCTATGGGCTACTTTATGATTCGCTCAAAGACCTCAGACCGCGTTTGGGACGTCGAAACCGGCAGCCACGACGACAGCACCGAGGTCATACTCTGGCCCTGCCGCGAGACTTCTCGCGTCTCGACAATGCGGGATCATACTACGGACAACCAGGTCTTCTTCATCGACACGGAGGGCGCTCTATGCTCCAAGGCGTCAGGTGCGTTCCATAAGCTAAGCTGTGCTGCGGCCGCATACTCAACACGGCATCCCAGGCCACGCAATTGACGTTGAAGGTAAGCCGGCACACATACGCAGTGGAATAGGGCTGACACGTATATATAGGAGGAAAATTGGTGCTGCGACATCGTCGACCAGTCACTCTCCCCTTCCCAAACGCGTATTCGCATCCCCTTCCCTTGTTCGAATATCTCTCCGACGGTGCTATCGCCGTACGCTTCCCAGTGTCCTCGTCTGCACCCCGCGACAGAGAGTTCCTCGTCGCTGCTCTGCCATCCCGCAGACCCCGGACCATCCTCGACAACGTCGCCGACACGCTAACTTCCGCTGCCACAACTGTGCTCTTCGCTCCCCTCTCCCTCACAGGCTTGGCGAGCCCCGGGCCGTCTCAGACGTCCCACGCGACGGTAGACGAGATCGAAGGCGCCGAATTCACGTTGCAAGAGCACGAGCTCGCTGACGAAGATGTCGTAAACGAGGAGGATGCCGACGACAACCCTGAGCGAGTTCGTCATCTGCGCGTCTTCCAGAAAGACCCACGCGCCGCTCTAGGGCCACAGGCGCGCGCACGCCGGCAATGGGAGATCGTCCCCATCCTGCGTGAGAAGGTGCAGACAGGCACCGGAACATCGCGCAGAAGCTATGGCCTAGAATAGCGGATTGCAGAGAGCACGAAAGCGTATAAGTAGTACTGTACAACAACAGCTGTAACATCACCGCGCATGGATACAACATTGAGAAAACTCACGACCCAAGCCCTCGGTATTATGTTACGCGCATGAGCCTGACTTGTCGGCCCACGCAGATCGCCAAGGAGAGCTTGCCGTCAACAAGTCTACACCTTATGTCGAATACGACGTTGCTGTCCTCGTCCTTCCACTCGGCGACGCGTTCACCCGTCTGAAAGTCGCGTCAGTGTGAGGCAGTGAATGAATGGTGCCTTCATAGCCCACCTTTACAGACGTGACGAAGACGCTGCCATCTCCACCTGCGGACGCGAAGAAATATCCGTCGGGACTGAAGCATGCTGTGAAACAGCTGCGTGTGTGCCCTTCTATCGTACGCAAACATTCTCCCGTCTTGGCGTTCCAAAGCCGAGCCGTAGAGTCGAATGAACAGCTGCAGTGCGTCAGGAAGGCATGCATAGAGCGGGAAGCGAGTCTACTGACGTCGCGACAGTCTCCATGTCCAGCGTCGACCACATAACCCGCGTGACGCGCCCTTGATGCCCGTTGAGCGTGCAAACCAGGAGCCTAGTCGTATCGCTCTCCAGCTCCTGCACAGTCGAAGACGCCAATAAGGGGGGAATCTCCCATATCTTGGTCGTATGGTCGTCTGAACAACTCGCGAGCATGTCGCGCGCGCCGTTGAATCGCAGTTGGTTAATCTCGGCTTGGTGCCCTCGCCAGCCCAAGTTGGACGCCGATGGATCTAAAGACGACAGCACGATTTGGCCGTCGCTACCGCAAGTTGCGACCATGAACTCGTCCCGCCAGTCGACGTCCAGACATGTTGCTGAAACCAAGGTCAAACGCCGTCCAACAAGGATGATTAGAAATGGCACTCACTCCGATGCGACTTCAAGTGAATCTTGGGTCGCTTCTCCTTCACGTCCCACACAGTCACGGTCCCGTCGAGCAGGCACGCCGCCAATAACCGTCCCGACGGGGAGAAGCGTACGCTGTATATAGGACCCTGGTTCTGTCGAGGCAATTCCTTGTCCGTCAGGGAACTGCAAAGTGGCGCGCAGTCGGCAAACGTACATGCGCGGGTATGGATCCACCGGTCTCGAGGTTCGAGTGTATGTGCATGTTGCCAGACTTCTCCCACACGCGGAGATACATGTCCATACTGCCCGTTGCGAGCAGCGAGCCCTCTGGATTCCAATCAAGACACGTGATGTCGGCATTGGCGAGCGGGTCGGTGAGCGTCTCGTACGGCTTCCCAGATTCCTGCGAGGTCCCTGCGTCCCATATGCAGACCGAAGCGTCCCGCGAGCCGGTCGCGAGTAATGCCGGAAA
Source organism: Exidia glandulosa HHB12029 (assembly GCA_001632375.1). Taxonomy (NCBI): domain Eukaryota; kingdom Fungi; phylum Basidiomycota; class Agaricomycetes; order Auriculariales; family Exidiaceae; genus Exidia; species Exidia glandulosa. The sequence continues at coordinate 173,516 of KV425913.1, forward strand.
GGAAGGATTCCACGCGCAGATGTATACCTGATGAACATTAATGTCGGAAGTCCGTCCAAGAAGAAGCAGGCTCAACATACCTCGTTCTCGTGGGTGCCTATTAATTCCGCTGGACGGAGATTACTCTCCTTGAACCTCTTCGCGGCTCGTCCATTAGTCAACTCGTGCGGAATAAGATTCGTCTCTCGGGGAGGAACAAGAGGAGTTTGAGGCACGGATTGCGCGTCTTCCATGTCTGCGTCTTTAGACGACAACATTCAGTAAGACTGGAAATGGAAGAGCAGAACCGTACCTTCATCCCCGACAACTTGAACTTTCGACGGTCGACCCCGTTTGCCTCCCACAGACCCACCACGCCCAGGACCTTTCCGCTTTAGAGGATCTCGAGTACTATCCGAAGCGTCCGGGGTAGGTGTAGGATTTACGGACATAGGCACCAAGTCCACGGTCCGTCGCGGGGAAGTCGAGCAGACATGTTTCTTCAGTAGCGAGAACGGAGCCGTGCATTGAACAGTCTTTCCATCCTCACGGTAGTGGGATTCGACTTCCACATATAGCAGCGCCTTTGCGAGCAATTGTACGAGTAAATGTCGCTGGATGTGGGACTTCTTGTCGCTGGTAGTATCCAGACGAGCTTCGCTCCGTAGGTTATATGCGGCATGCTCGAAGCCTATGTAACGGTGTCAAGGGGGCGCTGAAGGCTAGCAGTTTCATACCAGCGTCGATTAAGTAGGCATATACGAGATAGTTGATCTGGAACAGGCTCAGCAATGGGGAATTCGAGGTTGAGACCGACATACATCTGGCGCCAGTAACTCATAATTGATATTTAACGACTTCTTTCGGGTTACGGGCATAGCGAGGGCTAGAAGGAGAGCGCTGGCCCGTGAAGGCAAAGAGGGGCAAAACGGGGAGGAAAAAAAAGCCAAAACCCGTGAAGCCGAAGGCCAAACAAACCGAAAACCCTCCCCCCCCTTTGGGCCCCCGCCACGCGCAAGCCAGGCCGCTTTCTCCGTGCGCAAGACCCCTTGGACCGTCCACCAACGCATTCCAAGTCTGCGCGCGCCGTATCTGTCTGGCTAGTCCACTACATCCTTGCTGGTCGCTGGGTGACGCACGTTCTACTCGGTGCTCGGTCTACGCTGCCAGAACTCGTCTCGTTACACACGGAAATCGATAGAATTAAGCTACACGCCCCACTGCTCAGGCACCTCGCTCATCTCGAAGTCGAACGTGACGCCGCCCTGTCGTGCGTCAGACGGCGCGCAACATCAGGACCCGCTCTCGGCTTATCGCACTCACTGGTTGCACGAGGACGTGATGCGGCACAACTACAGAGCTCCATGGCTGGCCGTTAATTCGCAGTGAACGCACGTAAGGCTTGGTACCAGCGCCCGGCGCATTGACCACCAGCTTGCCGCGGCCGGGCAGAGCGATGCTGATGCGGTCGAACGTCGTTGGCGCTCCAATCACGTACTCACCCGACGCCGGGTTGACGCTGTAGAAGCCCAACGCGGAGTAAAGGAACCTGAAGGATGCTCGCTGCTCGAATTTGGACCCTTTGCGCAATAAAACGACTCTTACCAGGCGCTCATTTGTCCGCAGTCTTCATTCCCTGAAAGTCCCACTGGCGTCGAGTTGTAGTCGCTCCTCGATATGGCTCTAATCCGCTCCTGTGCCTTCCACGGTGCACCTGCGAGTGCGTACAGATATGGAATGTGGTGCGATGGCTCGTTGGTATGATCTAAAGTGCTGCTTAGTATGAACGCAAACAACCTCCTCGCAAAGTTTATGTTACCGTTGTGTCCTAGAATCCGCACACCGTGAATCAGTATGCTTCAGGAGGAGAGAACTGCCCACCTCCGTCGAAGTGCTCGTCCATGAACTCAACGAACGACTCGTTACCTCCCTTGAGCTCTATGAGTCCGGGAATGTCGTGGACGACGTCCATCGTATACGCCCATTTGTCTCCTTCTGTCCATCCCTCGTCCGGTCCCGCCCAGTCTCCGCTGGAGAGACGCGCTTCCATGAAGCCGGTGTGCTGGTTGAAGATCTTCCGGTAGTTCTGGCTCCTCGCCCTAAAGAATTGTGCGGCGTCGTGCTTGCCGACGATGTCGGCGACAATCGAAACAGCATAGTCGTCGTCTGCGCTGCTTAGTACCTCTACTCTGACCTAACGCAGAGCGACGAACATGCGTAACCCAGCGTGCGCGAAGCAGACTCCGTGTGCAGCTCGTTGGCAACGTAACCGCTTTGTTCGTAGACCGATGTCAACCCGGCTCGCACTTCGTAACCGACGCCCTGTAGAAATGGTCACACACAGCGACATTAGCAACATCGAATTAACGCGCCTCTTCCCGATCCGCGTATCTATGACCCGGTCAGTGAGCGCGACAGAAATCGTGGGCTCGGACTTACTGTATCGTGGTGTCGTTCTCTGGCGGCACGGTGGCGTCCTGCTCAACTGTCAGACGCGATCCGCACGGGCTTGACCATGATCTAACCTTCAGAATAGCCTCGTACGCGAGTTGCGTATTAAACCCTTCAACTCCTTTAACCATCGCCTCTGCAATCAGCGAGTCGGCGTGAGTAGCAATCATTATGTTGGATTCGCAGCAGGTCGATTTCCACATGGGAAGCCAGCCACCCTGCCGAGCTTTCAGTCGAAAGCTGAGGAAGAATAGGGCGAGCGCGCTGACCTCTTTATAATCCTGAAGCATGGATTGAATCATGCCCGGGATTCGTTCAGGTGCAAGGAGGATTAGCCAGCCCCATTCTGCTCTGTACGTGTCCTGTCGATGTACTTGTTAGTAGTGACGACGCACACATTGAGCAGTGCACACCCAGATGGAGTAACCCGTGTAGCTGTAACGAATGAGCCTTCATCCGGCCAGAACAGAGACAATTTCCGCGCACCTATCGCCAACATGCACCGAATCGTCGTAGCCGGAGTAGTAGCGGCCTCCTTCACTTTGCTCGTACGGGTACTGCAGTGCTTTGGTCATCATCCGACGCAGCAGTTAACAGCGAAAAACACACCTGCAGAGCGTGGAAGGCCGCCGTGTAGAACGTTTTCCGACGGTCGACATCTCCTCCTTCAACTTGAAGCCGGTCTAACTTCTCCGCCCATGCCGTACGTGTGCGATACGCTGTCTTTTCGAGCGTCGTCCCATCAGATATCTCGGCGTCCAGGTTCGCGCGGGCCTGCGCAATGGAGATGAAGGACACGCCGATGCGGACGTCTACTCGTTGCGTTCCCGCAGCGAAGCGCACGAAAGCCGAGGCTTCTGAGGCGTCCACTTTGCTCTTCTCGCCTTCAGACAACGTAGAGCCACTCGCCGTGCCGAACGAGTGGAAGGGCGTATCAAAGCGGGCGACGAAGTACCCTGCGCAGTGTTCGGCCTTGTTGGGGCCAAGTATGCGGTCCTGGCGCTCGGGGTTGCGCCCGCTGATTTCACGGCGCGACGGGTCAATATGCACGTCCCCAAGATTGTCATCGAGGTTGTCTGGTTCCCACCACCGGATGACAGACTTGCGCGTCGCTTGCAGAAGGACGTACGGTGTTGCTGATTTGTTGTGGAATGTGAAGCGCAGATGCCCGACCCGCGATGCTACGTAAAGTGATCAGCGCATGGCATTCGAGGGTGCAGTGACTCACTAGCGCTATGTTCTGCTGTTATTCCTGCACTGTCTCCAAGCTCTACCTTGTAGTACGACGCCGTGGATATCTCGTGGGCATGAGAGAAAGGCATTCCGCGCTCATCGAAGTCCGGAGTAACGTCTCCTTGCCCGGGCATTACGACGACCTGCCCTTGCTCGCCCATCCATATCGCTGAAACAGCGTGAAGTGACGTTCGCACGTGCATACATCTGGCCCATACCTGGCTGATGGGTGCCAATGAAGCCGTGGATGCTCGTCTGGCTGTAGTTGTACGGGTGCACACTAACGTAGTTCTGTCTTGTCATGGCTGTCCATCGGGTCATGCCAAACGGAGGTGCCACCGACGGGATCATGCCTTTCGGTCCCCGCGTGAGCACGAGCACATACAATGGGGTCATTGCCCACCGCCAGAGCCATTAGGAGTATCTCCTCCGTTACCAATCATCCTATGAGCACTGTAAGGTTCTGAATCGTTGCGAGGAACAGGCACAAGCTTACGGGTCGACGTAGTCGACAGCAGCGCTCGGAGGGTCGAAGAATGCGGGTCCGTAAGGCCCATAGAACGTCCGCCACAGAGCAGTCATGAGCCAAGCAAGCCCTATAGTTTGGGCATCGACGAAAGGCAGATATCCGAAGACGCGTGATGGAATTGGAGGAGTGACACGACGGGACGCATGAGCAGCGAGTTGAGCGAAAATGAGACATTCTCACGAATCTGCGCAACCGCGAGCATGGCTGACCCAGTCCAACCTCACAGCAACCGGTGAGAATGCGATAAATACCGAGTCGTGGCGGTGCCAACTCGTCAGTTGAGTTTGGGGAAGAGGTGCGCCGTGGGATGCAACTCCGCATTCGCGGCTTGCCTTTTTCCCATCACGTCCACTACTCGTAGACGCGACGGCCCTTCTTACCGCGCCGACCTGGCCATGAAATCTTACAATAGCCTTCCACAAGAGCTGGCCGGCCACATCATTCAACAAAACGCTCCTCTCGCTTTGTCGCGCATCCCCCTCGCATCATCAACCGCGAAACTAGCCATGTCCTGCATGGCTGCGTACGTCTTGTGCCCTGATCGTGCCATTTGGAGCCGCTCTTTCTACGAAACCGTCTCTTGCTGCTTTCCTCCATGCACTCGACCTCGACCTGGCAGACGCACTGTAGAACCCAACTCCATGGAGCTCGCTAGCATGCCCAACTTACGCCATCTCTCGATAAATATTTTCCTCCACCCGTGGCGTCTGTTCCGTAACGTGCATGCCAACCAGCTACTCTCCTTTCGCATTCGCCCCAACTTGACCTCGCAAGCTTCTTGCGTCGCTAGCGGCGATTGATACGGCTGTCTCTCGATGAGGGGGTGAGGGTTCGGTCAGGACGACCTTCCCTGCCTGCAGGAACTAGAATGTCCACCTCCGCGGTGATTGTGTTAGCCGCCGGGCGTCCATTGCACGGCGTCAACATCCTCTACAGCTTCTAATGGCAGCAGTTTCACGTTGTTGTCATCGCCGCAATACCTCATCGATATTGCACCCTTACCATCACGCTTGACCTTCACTGCTTACTGTCGCTGTTCGTGATCGTGAATATCTATCTGGCCTCGGAACGCTGCAGCTTTGCCCCTCACGGCCCTCCGACTCCATGTTCATCATAACACCAGGCACTTTCCCTCTATTCCTGACTCTGCGAGCTTTCAGTATCCAGCTTTACATCCAAGATTCGCCGCGTGACAGCTTATACGCGGGTTCATTGACGGTTCTGGAGGTAAACTGGACGAAGGAAGGCGTGCCGTAACAACCTGGGCATGTCATATCAATACCCTAGTCGTAAGATAGGATTGCATACCATGAAAGTTGTTCGCTGTGGGAGACTCGGGCACGAAGTAGTGCTGATTAACTATTTAGCCCCGACATTATGCAGTGTCTACGTGGTATTCTAGTGCTTCCCCTTGAGTCCAGGCTACTTTCAATCGATTATGTTCCAATCCACATGGTGTTCATGGACATTAACCTCGTACCCTGACTTTTGGGAGCATTTCCGAATGCGAATCCCGGAAACATCTTGACAGCTCCTGTCACTGTGCAGCTCTCAAGATCAAGTCACTCGCCAATCTGACTCCACCTGTTGACTCAATCGTGTGAACCTACGTTTTGCGTCGAGTATAAAGGCTCTCCTGCCACTTCCCAATTGCACCGCGCACGTACAATTGTCGCGATGGTCCGAGTCACAGATGAAGACCTCGCGCTCATCCATCCGCTCAAGCGCGACCCCGAAACCGGGGAGCCATACCTGCAACTCGCGCCGCCCTACGCGCACATCGTCCTCACCCCACAACGCCTTTCTGATGTGCCAGCTGTCGTCGAGAACCTGAACGATCCACGCATACACAAGAATCTCATTGGCCCACCACTCCCATACTTTCATGGGGATGCCGTCGACTGGCTAACCAGCGGGCGCACGGACAGCGAGTATGCGCTCGCGCGTATACGTGCGGGTAAACCGTTCGTCGAGGCTGTCGTGACGCGCGCGATCCGCGATATCAGTAACTCGAGCATCGCGGAGGCGAAGCTCATCGGCGACTGCTGCATCGACAGGCACGGCTTCGACGACATCTTAGACGCTGATCTCTCAGAGCGTCTCGATAAAGAGAACGCAGCCAAAGCCACTGGTGACCCGACCATCACCTGGTCTGTCGGCGGTGCGTCCTTTGCTGCCCACGGCGAGCAGCAAGACTCACGCGGTGAATACAGACTGGATAGATCCTGCGCATCAGGGTCAAGGCATCATGACCGCCGTCATCGCAACGCTCATACGCGAGTGGTGCATCCCCAAGATGAACACAAGGATCATCTTCGCCTCCGCCTTCATGGGCAACCGCGCCAGGTATGAATAGTCGACCCTCGCACCACGCTTGAGTTAACGTATCTATCGTCCCAGTGTGCGCGTTTTCGAGAAGAACGGCTTCAGGAACCTCCCAGACGCGCCCGATGTCTTGCAGTTGCCAGATGCGAAGGGAGGCGGTCGAATGGGTCTGCACAGATTAGAGTGGCGCTTGGAGGAACAAGCACGCGAGGAGTGAACAGGACATAGTGACGGAATCATGTATCGTAAGGGGAATGTAAGTTACACGACAGCAGTGGATAATTCAGGTGATGCAAAGCTGGAAAGCGAGGATGCGAGAATGCGAGAGCGGGGGGCGGGGGGCGTGAGGCGTCGTGAGGGTTTGCGGAAGATCGCATATTGCGATGGCTCTGGAGTGAGGAACATGCCGCATAGAGGGTAACTGAAGGCGGGATCATGATGCTGGTGAGCCAAGTTCGAGCAAGAGACGCGGACGCTTGAGTGGACCTTCGCTGTCAGAGGATATGCAACCCAAAGGGCGCTTGAGGCATGCCAGCGGCGTATCAGAGGAGCTGGAGCTGGAGCTGCGCGGGGATGACACTACGAGCGCTGGAGGTGACGAGGATGACTGCACGCAAGGTTCGTCCTCGACGTCGGGAGACTCCAGTTCTGTTACCTGCTCCATCCACTGTTCAAACGTTAGCGCGCGATGTCATATAGATCATGATCGACACTCACAGCTTTCCCTTTGGCCAACTGCTCCTGCACAGCTCGCAGTCTCGCGGCAAAACCTTCGACAAATGCAGGATCCACAGGCTTTGCAGGTTGAGCTGAAGCTGGTATCACAGCGACGCCTTGGAGCCTTTCCGCGATGCTGCTGACTCCGCGAGCGAGGATTGCATGTATCTCAGACTTGGGACGAAGCTCTTCAAGTTCCGAGGACAGTTCCTGCGGATGGCAATGAGGCGTTGTTTATTTGGGTAGGTTAAAAGGGACATACCGCATTACGCTTCCTCTCATCGTGCAACGCGTCTAAGAGGTCTCCGTGCAACGTCTTCATGTACGCGAGATGCCCATTGGAGGCTTCGGTAGCGCCGACACCGGTAATAATGGCATCGAGCAGGTCCCGGACTGCTGCACGAGTGCCGTCCATGCACGCAAGCTCGATACTGTTCTCCGCGGTAGAAGAACGCCCATCGCGCTCGCGCGTCAGCACGCTAATGCGACTCCGCAGCTCGTCCCGCTCGCACTTCAGATTCTCTGCCCTCTGCAATGCGAGGAGAAGGTCGGCCTTGAGCGTCATACTCGCGTCGAACTGTTGCTTCGCGAGCGTGAGCGCAGCGTCGCGCTCCTCTCCCACAGCACGTAATGTCGCCTCCCACTCCGTGATCGGTACCGGGTTCAGCAACGTATGCGTCGACGTAAAGTGGCAGTGGTGGTCTTGTATCTCGCGTCTGAGTGCGACATAATTCGTATGGACCGCATCGCGCTGCGCGACGAGTCTCCCGCATTGCGCGCGCAGCTCGTTGCACTCACTCACAGCAGTGCCGCAGTGGGTGACAGCTTTTTCCAAGTCTTTGCGGACTTCGTCGAGTGCGAGAGCGGATGCCTGATTATTGCGGCTTAGGTTCTCGACTTGGCGGCGCAGGTCTGCAGCTGCATCGGAACGAGCGTTGGCCGAATGTTTGAGTTCATCCAGGGCAGAGACCATGGCATCGCGCTCGCGAACGGCGTCGTCACGGTGCAAGACCGCCGCGTCGCGCTGGATGAGCGCTTCGTCGCGTTCTTCGAGTGCCTTGTCTCGTGCGGAGACGGCTTCGTCATGCTGTCGTGTGGCGTCGCTGAGCTCGCGGAGTGTATCGCGACGCGACCGCTGCGATTCAGCGAGCTCGCCCATGAGCATCTCGCCTCGCGCATTAGCGCTCTCCAATCGTTCCAATGCATCGTCGCGGTCTTTCGTAAGCGCAATTGTCGTAGCGCGCTGGGTCTTGAGTTCGGCGCGTGCTTCAGAGACATTTCGCTTGAGGTCGTCGATGCGAGCCAGTGCGTCGTCGCGCTCTTTGGTGACAGTGTCGCGCTGCGCAATCGTCGCCTTGAGCCCCGTTTCGCATGCCTGCACCGCAGTCTTCCATGCCTCAACTGCTGCTTGGAGACGGGGCAATGGGGCGACTTTGACTTGAAGAGATGCTATGGTCTTCGCGTGGTTCGTAGCGAGTGCAGCTTGTTTCTGGAATGCATTAGCTCATGAGGCGCACAGTTTGAAACGCGCGCACCGTTCGTTCTGAATCAAGACGCTTACAGTCTGAGAGGGCAGTTTCGAGTCGTGCTTGAGTCGAAGAGAGCTGCATAAGCCAGACTGTCGTCAGAACGTGTGTCCGCCTACAGCGCGATACGCACGTCTTTGGAAAGTCCGTCCTTCTCGCGTTCCAGCTGTCCAATCTGTCTCCTATCAGCACGTAAAACACGCACAAAGTCAGAAAAATCACTGACTCTATCGAGATGCTGGCGCAGCTGTAACGACGCTTAGACCGTGTGTTGCAGTGAGACACCCGCGACGCACCTGAGTCTCCGTCGCCTTCTTGGCCTCGTTAAAGAGCTCGGGAGACGAATGTTTGGCGACGGTTATGAGGGCCTGTTGTAGGTCCTTTATCTACAAAACGGTTAGTCTCGCGTCGCTAATGGGCGCACACAATCCAGCGCGCCTTCTTGTCTTTTGCAGCTATTTGAGTCTGTAAGGCCTCCATTTCCACAAAATTAAGCTGCGCGGGGTCCCGCACGACTCAGGCGGTGACTGTCGCGCGTATTTTGGACGAGCGAGGTGAGTTGACGAGGAAGAGGCGGATGCGCGGTAACACGCTCCGCTGATGGCCGATACCGCGTAAGCGCGCGCCTTTTCTCCATTACAACTTTCCACGAACTGCACCCGAAATACTTCTTGCCCGAAGACTGGAAGCGAGTCATTCTGTTTCTCGAGCCCCTGCCAGGAAGCTTTCTGTGCAGTGGACGAATCGGGCAGACGCTGGTCACCGCATCTGGCTGGATCGCAGCTTCAGCAGGCGTGACTTAGGCGTGACTCGACGCAGATCTTTCGCTTTAAAGACTCGCATCTGTTTGTCTCCCTAGACCTCCTACCATGTGCACCGATAACCTGCACCCGCTCAAAGTCGACCCAGCGACGGGCGAAGTCTATTTGCAGCTTGCCGCGCCGTATTCTCATATCGTGCTTACGCCGCAGCGGCGGAGCGACAGCCCGCTACTCGTTCAACACTTCAACGACCCACGCATATACGAATGCCTCATCGGCCCTCCATACCCGTATCTGGAGGAACACGCGCGCGGCTGGTACGACCGTACCGCGCCCATTGCGGAGGCCGCGCTCGCCGACCTGCGCGCTGGCAAGCAGTACGTCGGTGCTGTCCCGGTCTGCACTATCCGCGACACGCGTACGAGCGACGGCAAAGTGGCAGATGCGAAGATCATTGGCGACATGAGCATGTCACGTTGTCTCTTCTACGATATGCATGATACCGCGCTCGCACAACGGCTAAGCGAGGAGAATGCCGCGAAGGAGGTCGGAGACCCTTCGATTGTGTGGATCATTGGTGGTATGTCTTCTTCGGACCAGGATGCGAAATTTGTCTTATCTTTCTCGTGACACAGATTGGCTGGATCCCGCCTACCATGGCCAAGGCATCATGACCGCCGTCGTCCGCTTCGTTATCCACGAGTGGGCTGTGCCTCGCATGAATGTGCGTCACATAAGGGTCAACGCGTTCCTGGGGAACCGCGGCTCTGTCCGCGTATTCGAGAAGAACGGGTTTGAGACGCTCCCGGACCTGCTCGATGTCGTCAGGCTCTCCGAGAGCAGAGGTGGTAAGCTCATGAGCTTGCATATACTTGAATGGCATTTAGAGGACGACGGTGTTGCTCATTAGACCAAGTGCCGCAGTCGATAGCAGTCAACGGCAGGATACTATAGTATAAATAACATTAGATGAGACTCCTTCAGTTCCGACACAATGGACCCCTGCAGCCTTTTCCGCCAAATCCCGTCAAGTACTCCCTCCGAGTCCGAATATCTTGTGGACCAGGATGCATTCCACGGAACCTAGTCGAATGTGCTGAGCCAGCTGTCATATGTATAAAGGAGGGTGTTCGGAATAGTAACAGAGCGGCTGATGGGGCCAGCACTCCCTTAGGAGACAATAGCATAGAGACGTTGCGTACTCAAACCAGTATAAAGACATCATATCATAAGTCTACTGAGCTCAGCTTAGAGTTGGGACGCAGGCTGCGCCAATGCAATGCGCTCGTCTGGATGGGTCGACAGTGACAAGCGAGTAGGAACCCACCGACGAAGTCGCGTACATAGTCCTCAGCAATATCAGAGTAGTATTGTAGGGATTGGTTGGAGTATATGTACGGCCCTGCGGAGGCGACAGGAGCGTTCATAGGGACCAGCGGAACAACACGGTTCACACCCCGCCTCGACTTCGCACGGCAAGTTCCGGGATGCATGTCGCAGCCCCTGCACCGTGACAGCGCGCAACTTCGCTCCGTAGCGCGCAGACTCTGTGAATCCCGGCAACAACTGCATTTGGCCAGATCGCAGCGTGCACAGCCCTGGGACCATGGGACATATAAGATCTCTCGCAGCAGTCTCTTGACTCGCCACACCTACCTACCTCCCACCATGTCTATTACGACCAGCACTGCTGCAGACGCCGCTAACCTCCACCCGCTGAAGGTAGATCCCACAACGGGCGAGGTCTACCTGCAGCTCCCCGCGCCATACGAGCATATCGTGCTTACGCTGCAACGGGAGAGCGATGCGCCTGTGCTCATGCAGCATTTCAACGACCCGCGCATCTACATGAACCTGCCGGGGACGCCATATCCATACACTGAAGAGCACGCGCGCTGGTGGCTCGAGCAGATTACGCCGCCTGCGCAAGCGGTGCTCGCAGACCTGCGCGCGGGGAAGCAGTATGTGGGCTCAATCCCCGTCTGTGCTATTCGCGATACGCGCACGAGCGACGGGCACGTGGCGGGCGCGAAGATAATAGGCGACATTGGCATCTCGCGCTTTGTCTGGAACGATCTGCACGACACTGAACTCGCCAAGCGGCTGGCTGAGGAGAACGCCGCGAAGGAGGTCGGAGACCCCAGCATCGTCTGGGCCATGGGCGGTCAGAGTTCTCAATTGCGAGTGTATACCGGATGGCTGACGTCGGTGAGTGTGCAGATTGGATGGACCCAGCGTACCATGGACAAGGGATCATGACGGCTGTAATCCGCACCCTCATCCACGACTGGGCAGTCCCGCGCATGAACGTCAAGCACATCAACGTAAGCGCGTTTCTAGGTAATCGAGCCTCCGTACGCGTATTCGAGAAGAACGGGTTCAAGCCTATGTCGGACGTCCACGACGTTGTGAGACTCGGAGAAAGCAGAGGCGGCAAGCTCATGGGCTTGCATAGACTCGAGTGGCATCTAGACGATAGCGAGATTGCAGAGAGAGCAACGTTCAGTAGTTAGTAAATGTATAACGCCGATAGCATGCCCAAAACGAATGAAACGTCCATAACTGAAGTCTACTTCCTCCGCCCCTTGCGCTTTTCGCCCTCCATCTTCGGCGCACACTCTGGGCAGTACCAAGTGTCGGGGTTCTGGCCAACCATACCAACGCACGTGACGTGGAACTGTGGGGTAGATGAGCATTGGTAGGTCTTGAACTGAGGAGCATGATGTCTCACCCATTCGTAAGGACAGTCCGACGCGTCGCACGCAATCATCTGCACAACGTCAAAACTTCGCAACACGAACCAATCTGAGATGACGTACCTCGTCGTAGGACGGCTTCTGACAGAAACAGTAGAGCGTGTCGTCTCCATCGTCATTCTCTGCAACGTCTTCCTCATCGGGCTCTTCCAACGCGTCGACCAAGGTTGAGCCCCGGTTGCGCGCACGACCACGGTCGCGTGCAGCAGTGATGCTTGGAGACGGCGATGCTTGCGACGAAGCCACGTGCGTGAGTCGACGGCCTGTGAACAGTAAGGCTGAGTGTATGCGGAGCCGTCGTCTCGCAAACGCACGTTTCAACGGTGGCCCACTCATGTGCGGCGGCGAGCCGTCTGGAGTTCCAAGAGCACCTCGCAGACCCCTCTGCATATCGTCGAGACCGGACCCGCGGCCAAACAGTGTGCTGCCGGAGATATCATTCGCACTGGTGGCGAGAGAGAAGTCGGCCGCGCCGGGCTGGAGGATGCGGGCGAGGTCGACGTCGAGGCGGCCGCACGCCTTGGTGAGCAGCTCGACGATGCGGTTCGCGAGCTGGACCTTCTCGTCCGCATACTGCTCGATCTGGAACCACTCATCCGCGCACTTCTGGGGCACGCTCGCCTCCTTGGCGCTCAACACCTGGCCGGTGAGCGAGTTGCGGATGTAGCTCTGAGTCTTGGTCTGGATGTTGTGCAGGAGGGCTGCGGGGAGGGACGGGTTAGATCAAGTGTGGGGCTGGACGCGACGCGACGCGCCTTGGACCTTGTTCTCGCGGTCCCGGATCTCGGCGAGCAGATGCTGCACCTCGGCGGGCAAGTTGTCGAGCGCTGCTGTGGCTCAGAGCAAGCGCATAGAAGTGTAGAAAATCACTCACTGGAGATGTACTCCTGGGCGACGACGGCAGCCTCCTCGACCTGCATGGCTGACGGTGACGATGTGGCAATGGACAAGCCGCGAATACGGCGCCGGCCGGACGCGCTGCTTACATACGCTGCGATCACCCTCCATGCTCGACCGACTTCCTCCAGAGCTTGTAGAGCACGTCTGCGCCTCGTTCAGCGTTGACGACGGCGTCGGACCGCTCTGCGCGCTCCAGGCGACGTGCAAGTCTCTGCGCGCCGTCGCCTCGCTCTCGCTGCTTTGGCACCCGCACTACACCGCTCGCTGGCCGCACAGCTCGCCCGAGCAGGAAGAGTCGCGCAGGCGCAGATACGCGTCAGATTACTGCCAGATGTACGCTGCTCGCGCGCGCACAGACAACAGCGCGGGCGATCTACTGGACGACATCATAAACGACCGCGCATCGAGACCTGCCCGGGCCGTCCAGTTCGCAAACGACCTCGGCCGCGACGTGTGGGACTATCTCGTCTCGCAGGCCCACCAAGACGGCGACGTGAGACTCTGTGGAGGCAAGGACTCGTATGTCCGCCGTTACTGGGCGCGTCAGGCTCTCGGTGTCATCGCGCGCCTGGAGGTCGTCGTTGGCGCGCTGCTTTCCCGGCCGGTGTACGATCACCTTACTCTTGAGGCCGCAGTGACCGATATGTCCGCGTGGTGGGGTCACGATACAGGCGAGGTAAGCACTCGACGCTACTGTTTACGCCCAGATGCTCAGTGCGCATATGCGCTGTAGATCCAAGCAATTTATGATCAACTTGCGTGGCAATGCCGGGAATCGCTCGTCATCAAGGAGGTAGCCATGCCACAAGACTCTGGATTTCGGGCTACAGAGTTCTGTACGCATGTCTGCAACTGGATGCGCGATGAAGGGTTTCGCGCAGCACCAGGTCCGCTCACACATGCTCTTCCCGTTTGGCATCTCACTTATTCTTATGTACTCCCCCACAGAAGAGCAGTATACTCTCCTGATGAACCACTTCGCACACAGCTTCCTCAAGACCCATCGGCGCACACTTCCCATGTCTCTCATCATCGTCTTCCTGGCTATCACCTCACGTCTCGGCCTGCATGCGTCGCCCGTAGCGTTTCCCTACCAAGTGATTGTCCGCGTACATACAGATCCTCCAGGCCTACCAACCGACTCAGACTTCTTCGTCGACGTCTACTCCACCGAATCGCCTTCGGGACCCATCGTCCCGCGAGACCGGCTGCTCAGCCGTCTGAGCCAGATGGGCATCTCAGACACACAACGCGAGGCGTATCTCAAGCCGAGCCCGACGGGAACGATGGTGCAACGCGTAGCGAACAACATCCTGAACAGCATCAACATGCCAGGCCAGGCCACGCAGTCGCAGCACGACCGTGCGGCGGCCCTGTACGTCGCGCTATGCACTGCGGCGCTCACAAACCTCGATCCAGACGCTCGCGTCATTGGCCAGCTCGTCGAGCTCGGGCGCGAGCACTTCCCGCTCGACATCCGGCCTGTCGTACAGCGCGGCATCGCAAAGGCCCTTCGACAAGACTCGCGCAATAAACTCAATCTCATGTGCGAGGCGCGGCTGCAGGAGGCGAAGGCTCCGGTAAAGCCTGCAGAGCGGTCAGAGCGTATCCAGTATGCGGTCGGGCAGATCGTCTTCCATAGACGGTGGCACTACTGGGGCGTCATCCGAGCGTGGGATGTGCGTTGCTCTGTCGATTCATGAATTGGACTTCGCTGATACTGTGATCTATAGCATTCATGTCAAGCCTCTGAAGCATGGGTCCATCTCATGGACGTCGACAGACTACCCGGTGGTCGTGACCAGCCGTTCTACCGCGTCTATGCATTGCTCGACGATTCGCAGCCTGAACGCTACGTTGCGAACTGCAATATCGTGCCGCTACACACATGCCCCAAGGAAGCGGACTGTCCTGTGTGTCCCGTTGGAGTCAATCCGCACCCGCCGCCGCTGTGGGATCTTGTCCGGGACGTGCTGCACGCGAATTCAGCAATTGAGCGGTACTTCACTCATGTCGAGCCGGGATGGATGGGACGCGCGCGCTTCGTCATGAGCCCAGAGCTCAGGGAGATCTATCCCCACGACGATGAATTCGCGGCGCGCGCTATCGCAAGCCCGCCGCCGCTTGTGGAACCAGCAACTGTATAAACGCCATAAACAAGGGTTATTCTGTTGCAGCTATGATTACGATACATATCTCTGTACATCACTGGCATCATCTCTGTACTTCTATACAACGTCTTCGTCTACTTCAACATCGCCTAAAGTCAGATCCGCCATCTCCGTGACCCAGTCCTGTAGTATGGGGTCCGCGAACTGGACGGATGCTAGCATGGCTCGTACGCCGACGAACGCTGCACGACCGCGTCGCTCGCCAACGAGATCCCGCTTAACGCGCTCTGCGCCGGCTGGTGTGTCATCCACTTCAGCCACGGCCGCAGGATCGTCGTCCTCGATGAGGCCAGGGAAGCCGAAATGGTCCTCGTCGGCGCGCGTAACTGCGTCGTCCGACACAAACGCCGTCCGGAACAGCACGCGCAGAATGAGCAGCGCCGTGAGCGACGTCGACGGCGGCTCGGCGTTCGCCTTCGGACGCTGGTACGCGAACGTCATCTTCGGTGCGGGTGGGAGGCGTTTCCGCACCGCGCCACTCTGCGTCTTCAGGAGTGGGACTGTCATCTCTCGCTGCCCCGGCACTGTAGGCGCAGGCGACGACGATGGGAGATGCGTCATAATATGCGCGGGGAGACGGCCAGCCGACAGCGCCGCGCCGCACGTGGACCAGGGACAGCGCGTCGCATCGGTAGGTAAGAGGGCAATGTGGTCTCGCACGTGCGCGTAGAGACTGCTAGGACCATCGAACGCAGGCTCTGGGCACGTCGACTGGTTCCACAGACATTGGAACTGGTCGCGCGTCGGTGCAGGTGCAGGCTTCCTCGATATCCCGCGTATAACGAACTTCGGCGGTTCTGTCGGATAGGCGATGGGTTGCGCTTGCGGGAAGACGACCGTAGCGTTCTTAATGACATCCGCGGCGGTCAACAATGGATGGGTCGCTGCGAAGGGCAAGAAGGTCGCTTGGTAAAGGGTCCAGAATTCGACCTGAGTCATCTCTTGCTTGGGAGAGACTTTCAACATCGTCCTCATCCTGCAATAATGGTGAGAACGGCGCCACAGGTATCGGACGACACAGCGTACCATTCGTAAGAGCGCTCTGGCTCGTCTTTAGCAGCGAGGGTCGTCAGTGCATCTCCTGAAAGCTCGACAAATTTTCGAGGGCTGCTTGTGTCGCCCACCTCCTCCTCGTCAGACTGCGGCTGCTCTACGTCAACAGATACGGCCTCCTGATCTTGCTCGGCAATAAGCAGCGCAGCCAGAACCCGAAGCGTCCCAGCAAGCTCGGGATGCATAAGGAACGCCTTGGTCATGGCCTGATTGGACAAATGCGCGTGCAGAAACTCGAGAGAAGCGCTGAGCAACGCCTTGTCTTGGAATAGCGGGAGATAACGCAGAGCAGCCGTCAACGCTGGAGACGTGGGCGACAGATTCGAGGAGTTTTGAGTGTTTGAAAGAATCAGAGTCAAAGTCTGGAGAGAGGCGATGATGAGAGCACGGTTGTTGGAGGTGAACGCGATGTCCTCGAGTGGCTTTATGGGGTTGTTGGCGCCAGACCCCACGACGACGAGGTTGGAGCTTATAGAGAAAAGCAAGTCCAAAACGTGTAGTAGAAACTCGGCGTTCGAATCCCGGGTACGGTCCAGGTTGCGCAAAGCCTTGCTAACAAGTCCGCGCGTACGTCGATGGCCCGCGAGCTGCTGAGCGTTGGTATCGTTCAGCGACGTGTTGCGCAAGACGAGCAGCGAGTCGAGAGCGCGTCGTCGTTTGCGCGCCAGGCCTGGGTCTGGCGAGAACAAGAACGCGTTGCCGTCGTTGTTGTCCCAGTTGTCGACGTACCAGTCGGGCCACACGAAGAGCTCGTCGAGAATGCCGGGGATGGACTTGAGCAGAAACTTGTCCATGTGCGCGAGCCGTACGAGACGTGCGAGTGCCCAGTCGATCTCCGAGTCGATGCCGGAGCGCAGCGCGAGCAGCATGCGGTTGGACGGTGAGGCCTGGTTGTAGAGCGCTGTGCGAGCCAAAAGTCAGTGCCCGGTCGCCGGCGTCAGCGTCACGTGCGCACGTTCGCTGTCATCCTGGATGCCACTGGCCGCTGGCTGGGTCCACGGGCGGAAGTACGGCTGCGGTGCGGTCATGGCTGGCGGCGCGCGAGCGGCTAAGTCCCAAAACGCGATTGACTCTCCGCCGGCACGCGTCCTCAAATGCACGAAAAGGGGCGGTCTCCTCTTCCTCCCTCTCTCTCTCCTTCCGTCTCTCACCCTCAAAGCCACTCTCGTTTTTGTATATGCGTCTCTTCCTCACCCGCGGCACCAGCGAAGCTCCCTGTGCGCTCAACGCCATGGGCTGCTCCGAAGTCGGCGCGTCGCACATGGAGGCTCCCTCTCCCGTCTCCGGCGACGCCTCGCCCGCATCCAGCTCGTCGTCCGGCCCTCACATGCGAGGCGCCGTCGCTGGAGTCGTCGTCATCGCCGTCATGCTCCTCGCGCTCGTCGTCGGTTGCATCATATTCGCCGTTCGTCGGCGCCCTCAGCCTCCCACCCACGACATGGAGAGCAAGCGTCGGCGCAGACAGACCAGCAACCAGTCGTCGGGCCACGAGCTTCCGAGCGTCACCCTCACCACCCCTACGACGTTGGCTTCGCCCCGTCTCACGGACGAGTACGATATCGCCGACGAGTACAAGGTCGACCCTTATCGCCTCACCAACCACCGTTACGTACGTCGCTCCCCTCTCATTCCGTGTTCACTAGACTGACGGAGTTACTAGCTCACTCCCGACCACCTTTCGATCATCCTCGAGCGCTCTGGCGAGATCAGCGACGCCGAAACGGTGTCTGCTCGCTCAGCCAGAACTGTACCTCGCATCTGAATATCTTCTCTCTTTCTTTCTCTCGTCCGTGCCGTTGTAGATGTACTCCTGTACCCCTGGTGCAATCTCAGCTGACTCTCACGTAAATCGAGCGGAGAGCCAACTTCCGATTGATAGCCGGATTTAGAGCATCCGGCCTGTCAGGAGAATTACCGGTGTGTACGGCTGTTGTTGTCGCCAATTGTAACAAGCCGGTATATAGGCCATATGGCCCTGGCCCTCGAGCTCGCTCTTGTCCCACCATGTCATCGACCCCAGCACGCGCCGTTGCGTTCGTACTGCACCCAATTCTGAGCGTTCACTCTACGACCGCTTCCGCGCAGGCGCGACCCACCGATAATGTCGAGAACAACAACATCTTTGACGCCTTCAACATGCGGTCGCTGGCTGGCCCTCCAGCTCCCGCATACGTCACTGCACCCGCGCAGTCTCAGAGTGCAGGACGTGCTGCCCCAGCCCCGCGTTCTACGACGTTTGCGGTCGGTCGTCCATCCTCGACCGAAAGCACACTCCCGCCTTACGCTCCGCCTGGGCACACCTTGACAGTCGACAACAGCGGCGCGTACTCAACCAGCGAGCCTCCCACCATGGCTCGAGAACTCTTCAAGTACGGGTTCTTCCTCCCCCTCTTCTGGATGTACGTTCTGCTATATTCTCCGCGGAGCGTGTCAGGGCTCAACGCTTCCCAGCATCGGCATCACCATCCTGTGTGCGTATCAACAAGCGTAGGCGGCTGAGGCGACAATGGATCTGACGCATTCTCGTTAGTCTCGGACCTGAAGCCTCCGCTGTCTGGATGGGAGGACAAGACGGAGGACGAGCGACAACGCTTGCTGGCGTCGCTACGTCAAACTGAGGTCAGCTGCTCATAGCGTCTTCAGTGGCATAGTAATAACTCGTTGTACGCAGGTCAAATGGGCGCGACGATGTCTTTATGCCCTCTTCACATTCCTTGCTCTTATAGGTCTGGTCGCTATCGTCCTCGTTCTCGTCCTCTCGCATCGCAAATAGCGATATTCATCTTCACGTCCATCTTCACGAGATATACTACCCATATACGTAATGTTCCCATGTCTCACGAGTATAATATCGTCGTCTTATTCTCCCTCGTCGTTGTTGGGCACTTTCGGCCCTTGCAGCCTCGTGTGTTGTACCGGGGAGTCGGCGCACTATGCTAAGTTTTCCGGATTACTTAGATTAGACTTTCCGGATTGCCGCCTCCCATGCTCGCGTGGCCGAGGCTCTCACAATCTCACGTCGGACGCCAGGCACATCGTACAAATGACTGAAACGAAGAATGAAATTGCGATGGTGCTGGTTGAGCAGACGGCATGGATACAAGTTACAGTCATTACGTGTAATGTGGGACGTTCGATATCGTCTAGGGCGGCGAGCAGGTAAGGCGTCGATGAATGTCCGGATGAGCGGGTGATGATAGAGAACATTGCCGGATGAACGGATGGGACAGCACGAAGAGAACAACCCTCAGAGAATGTTAAACGTAGGTGCGGGTAAGTCTAGTTGGAGGCAACCTCCTCGACGCTGGGACATTCACAGACAAGGTTGATGTCTCCATATGCTACAAAGGGGCATTAGAGCAGCACGAAATGCGAAGGACGGACGGAGCTTACCGTCGTCTATGCGAGCAACTGTTGGCCAGAACTTGCGCTGACGCAGGAAGGGGAGCGGGAACACGGCCTGTTCACGAGTATACGGGCGATTCCACTCGGAGTCTGGCAGAGTGATCGCTGCGATGGGATGCGGGGCGTTCTTGAGAACATTGTTATCCTTGGGCTGTTTGCCAGCAATGATTGCGTCGGCCTCCTCGCGGATTTTAATCATTGCATCGCAGAAACTGGAAGTGGCAGTGAGCAGGTTTAGAATCGCCTCGTGAATGCAATGACGCACCGGTCCAGTTCCTCCAGCGATTCGGATTCCGTGGGCTCAATAAGCATGCACGTCGATATAGGCCACGAACACGTCGGCGGGTGGAAACCGAAGTCCTAAACAAACTTGTGAGCACGATATCGCTGTGATATGAACGAGACGAACCTGGAGACGCTTAGCGAAGTCTGTGACCTTGAGGCCGGCGAGCTTGTCGAACTCGGCAAGGTCGATGAGCAGCTCATGGGCGACCCTGTTCTTGCTGTTCTTGTAACGGAGGGTGTAGTGTCCACGCAGACGCTCGGCCATGTAGTTCGCGTTTAGCAAGGCAGTCTTCGACGAGTCCGAAAGGCCACGGCCACCAAGCATCTTGACGTACGCCCAGGAGATGAGGAGGATAGACGCGCTCCCGAACGGTGCTGCTGATACGGCCTCAATGGCATTGTCACCACCGGTCGCAACAAGAGGATGAGAGGGGAGGAAGGGCGCAAGGTGCTCCGCGACGCAGATAGGACCCACGCCTGGCCCTCCTCCGCCGTGCGGGATAGCAAAGGTCTTGTGCAGGTTCAGGTGGCATACGTCGCCACCGCATGTTGCTGGGTTCGTCACGCCAACCTGCGCATTCAGGTTCGCACCATCGAGGTAGACTTGACCGCCGTTCTCGTGAATGATCTTGCAGGCTTCAGTGACGCCGTCTTCGAAGACGCCAAAGGTCGAGGGGTAGGTGATCATGAATGCTGCGAGCTTGTCCTTATACTGCTCCGCCTTCGCACGGAGATCCGACACGTCGAGGCTGCCGTCACCCATGGTCTTGACGGATACAACCTTCATCCCTGCCATGATTGCAGACTATGGAGGCACCGTAAGCAGAGCGACAGCACGGGATGCGAAAACCATACCGCTGGGTTAGTGCCGTGCGCGCTGACAGGAATCAAGCAGACATCGCGGTGACCTTCACCACGAGATTCGTGGTATGCCTTGATGACACAGAGTCCAGCGTACTCCCCAGCGGCGCCAGAGTTGGGCTGAAGGGATGCAGCGTAAAAGCCTGTAATCTTGCACAAGTCTTCGGACAACTCCTACGACTGATGATCAGCAACTGCTCACATACGAAAATATTGCCGTGTTTACCTTGACCACACGCGCATAGCCAGCCGCCTGCTCGGTCGGAGCGAACGGATGGATGTTGCTGAACTCGGGCCACGTGAGCGGAATCATGCTGCTCGTGCTGTTGAGCTTCATGGTGCAGCTCCCGAGAGGGATCATGGCGTGTACGAGGCCGAGGTCCTTCGACGCAAGGTGAAAGATGTAACGCATCATTTCAGTCTCGGAGTGGTGAGTGTTGAAGACCGGGTGTGGGAGAAACTCTGACGACCGACGCAAAGATGAGGGGATCGAGGTCTGCGACGGTGGCGAGAGTGACGATGCCGACACTTCCTTTCCGGTGAAGACGGCGAGGAGGTCGGTCACATCAGACAGCGAGACACTTTCGTCCAACGTAAGGCCAACATGGTCGTTGTCGATCCGGCGCAAGTTGATCCCAAGGGACGCAGCACGCTCGTGGATGGCCGACGCACCGCCGGGAGCCGCGACTGTCAGAGTGTCGAAGAATGCGGGGTTCGCCACCGTGAGGCCTGCGCTCTCGACGGCGTCCTTGACAATTTGGGCGAATGCGTGCACCTTCCCTGCGATCGCACGCAGGCCAGTAGGACCATGGTAAACTGCGTACATGGCAGCCATGTTGGCGAGCAATGCTTGAGCCGTGCAAATGTTGCTCGTGGCCTTTTCGCGTCGAATATGCTGCTCACGGGCTGTTGCTTGTGAGTCTATAGCTCGATATAAGGCAAGATCTGACTCACTTTGTAACGCCAGGCGGTACGCGGGTTGTCCCATGGTGTCCTTGCTGAGGCCGATAAGGCGACCAGGCATCTTGCGCTTCAAAGTGTTTGTGCACGCGAAGAAAGCCGCATGAGGGCCACCGTAAGCCGCAGGTACACCGAAACGAGCCGAGTTTCCAAGGACGATATCTGCGCCCCATTCTCCAGGAGGCTTCAGCATCGTGAGCGCCAACAAGTCGGTTGCAACGCTGAGCAGGGAGCCGTTCGCGTGGATCTTATCAGCCAGAGCCGTATAGTCGGTAACTTGTCCGTTGATGTCTGGATACTGCACCAGGACCCCCGAAACGTCGGGCGTGAGCTCGTATGTGGCCACATCCGCGACAACCAAGTTGAGCCCGAAACCTTTCGCGCGAGTACGAAGGACGGCGAGCGTCTGAGGAGCGACGCCGCGATCCACCACGAATGTCCGTTTCTTGCTGCCAGAGACCGCATACGACATGACCATAGCTTCTGCAGCCGCCGTAGCCTCGTCGAGGAGAGAAGCGTTGGCAATGTCCATCGCGGTAAGTGACATTACCATCGTCTGGAAGTTTACGAGCGACTCCAAACGCCCTATTCAAGCCTCAGATTAAGTGTGCAAACAATAGTTTGCGCACGTACCCTGCGCTATCTCGGGCTGATAGGGTGTATACGGAGTGTACCATGCAGGGTTCTCAAGCACCTTCAAACACCGGTCGGCCGACAACGAACACTCGCGGACACCGCGGATGAAATACGTACATTGCGAAGGATGACCGGTGGTACGACCGCCGTGTGGTAGCCCATGCCGATGTAGGTCCTGAAGACCTTGTTCTGGGCCGCAAGCTCCTTTGCACGCACGAGAAGCTCGGACTCGGTCAGCGGCGGGATGGAGTCGTTGCTGACGGTCGTCGCGGCCACGCGGATGTGCTTCGGGACGGTATCGTCGACGAATGCGTCCATCGAGTCATAGCCCAGACGCTCCAGCATCTTGGCCGTCTCGCCCGCGTCTGGTCCAATATGCCTGTCGGCGAACGTGTCGAGCGGCGCGAAGACAGCGTGAGAGTAGTCCGCCGCGGTGGACAGGGCGCGACGAGAGCGCCCAGACTGGCCGAAACATTGGGCACGGCCGAGCGATGCGAGAGATAAGCGCAAGAGCGACGGCGGCGACGAGCGTCGGGCACGGGCGACGACGGCGAGCGACCTAGCACACCGCATAGCTGGGGGCCTGCTGACGGATAGAAGGAAAGGCGCGGGATATCAGGAGACCAAGCGAGAATAAAAACGAAGCGACAGCAGGTCCAGTCGGGCAGTCTACTCGGTGGACGCAAAGCGTGTAAAGCAACGATCGAGCGCCAACTCCCACGACGCGTATTTCCGCGCCAAACGCGTCTGGGAGGCCATGTATGCTCACAGCATGCAGCTGAGACGCGTAAGAGACGTCGTATTCTCGCAAAAAACCAGACATTTGCATCGCGGAACGGGGCCAGGACAAGGTGCAGACAAAAAGTTTTTCTCGCACATATGCTTGGTTACTCGGTTGTTTCAAACACTCAATACACAAACTCGAGAGGTACAAGCGCTAGTCCGTCTATACAGGCCCAAGGCGAGAACGACGCGGCACTGAGATCCTTGGAATAGGCACTGCGCAAGCGGAGGTGAGGCCGCGGTATTCAGCTTGGCGAACCCATTACGTCTGCGTACCTTTGCTCATGATCCTCGTCAGTCTCCGCCCCACCATGCGTCATCCCAAATATCCCATCACGGTCGACCTCTGCCCGGATCGACGCCATAACTGCTTCAACGGTCCGTCCACTCGCGTCCTTCCCTGCGAGTTTGTCGCTATAGTACGAGATGACCTTCTCCAGCTCCGCCATGGCCCGTGACGCGCGAAATGCGCTGGTCTGACCGCGCTTCTGCGATGCTGACCGAGTTGACGCGTAGGGAAGCGCCGCTTTGTGCTTTTGCAACACGCCATGTGAACGTACGAGTTCGTACACGTATTGATGTACGGCGGCAGGCGTGGGGAGGATGGCCTCTGAAGCAAGAAGGGCCGAGCGTAATAGCATAATCGTCTGCAAGGTTTCGATGAATGACAGAATGTGGACGCACGCCGTCGAACTCACGAGATGCACCAACTCCTCCGCGCGTGGTGTCGACGCTAGATCCACCTTTGTAGCAAGAAAATCGAGCAGGCCGATAAGGCTCTTCCACAGCTCGTCCCAATGATATACTGTCGCCGAGCGTTAGAAATAAGGCACTTCGCTCTCAAAACCTACGCACCAAACCGTTTTCTCTCGCTATACAGATATTGCAATGACCTATGTAAAACCCCTATACAAGTTCTGCATGCCCATCAGTGCCGTTGCGCATATCACCCAGTGTGTAACGCACATATACGATCCAACTTCCAGACGCTTGAGCATGTTGTGGCGGAGCCACAGTATGCAGCAGTCAAGCAGGGACGCCAGCGCTGGTCGTGCGCCAGATGGCAGTGGTAAATGTGGTTCACGCTTGCGACATGCCGTCAGCGATACACCCATAGGGGAGATCGAGAATTATACACACCTGTCGACACAGCCAGATATCCTTCTTGCCTCTGGGTTCCGTAGCCAGGGCACCAAGTATGTTCGCGTGACTTGCGCATACAGCCAAAATTTTGAGGCAGAGACTGGCATATGCAGCCCCACGAGGCGACGAGGCGCCGTGTGTGAGGATGTACGACGTGGCGCTGAGCACTTCGTGAATGCACGGCCGTACATCGGGCGATGCATCATCCGTGGCGTCGGCAACGAAGACTGTGCGGAAGGATTCGCTCTGGAGGAGGAACTCGTGTAGTGGAAAGAGTACAACAGCCTGCACTGGGGGTCTACGATAATTGATTAGCTCTTGCTGCTCGAGGCAGTTCAGTGGAGCTACGTACAGGTGTTTGTAGTGCTCGCGGGTGTCGACATGCGTCGATGCGAAGGCCTTGTCGGGTCGAAGACTCGTCATGAGACTGCTGAACGACGCGATAATCGTAGGAGGCGTGTCGTCGCTGACATCCTGATACAACCTACAACACACCAAATCAGCAAGTCACCCACGGTGTACGTGCAGCGTGGACAAAACGCACTTCACAGCGCTCGCGCAGATGACCTGCACGCAGATACACAGCTGCGCATAGGCCGGCGCGTCTTGCACCTCCTTGACGCCCTTCAGAAACGGGTTCAACGTCGCGGCGTCGGACTTGTGATAGTTGGCGAGGAAGGTGAGGAACAGTGCGCACTCTGCGGAGAAGGATGCGCTCTGCGACGTTCGCAGTGTCTGAAGCGGCGTTAGAGTCAAACAACAACAACGAGACTGAGTTAGAACACGCACAGATAGTGATACAGGAAGGAACTCGATAGCGCGAATGAAAAACGCGCCGGGGCTGAGCTGAACGGCGCGACGGTTAGTATCAGTAGTGGCTGTATGCATGGGTGACCTCACTTGGTTGACACCGCACATGAAGAGCTGGACGAGTCGTGTTAGCGTGAGTCAGGATCGTAGGCGGACTACACGTACAAGACCGATTTGCAGCGCTCTTCTGCGGAACGGTACTGACAGAGCGTCAGTACGTGTAGTAGGGTACAACTTCTCGCAAGACGTACGTGGCGTGCTGGCGTCCGATACGAGTTGATTTATCGTCTCAACGAAACTCTGGGAGCGTAGTCAGGGCGATCCAAGCGAGTACACGCTGTGACGCGCACGTACCGTCAAGACGGCGTCCGCGTCGCCAACGCTCCCGGCCAGGACCTCCATGATCTCCCAGCCCGAGAAATTCTTCGTCAAAAGCGCGCGCAGCATGATCGACAGCGTCTCCAACGCGTTTCGCTTCTGCGGCTGTTCGGGCGACGCGTCGCGGGCCGTAGCTACAGCGGCCTGAAAGAGGGCGGCGAAGACAAGCTGCGAATGACAAGTCGCATGAGCCATACAGACACGCAATACGGACAAGACCGCTCACGCGTTGCTGGTGTAGACAATCCTCGTTAGACATGCGGTTCAGCTGCGCGGAAAGCCATTCGGCGCGAACATCGAGCCCGAAGTGGTCGTGCCAGAACGTGCCGGAGCCATTGGGCTGTATCCGGTCTGGGGTAACGCCCTGAAAGAGTTTGGTGAAGTTGGAATCGAACTTGGACGAGAGCCGGGTGTGCAATGACGGTCGCGCCATGCGACGCGGTGCGGAAAGACGTGTCGCCCAACTCCGCATCTTGTTCTCGTTCCGCCACTGCCAGGCTCGAAATGATACTTGTCGCTTGTTCTTGCTCCGGACTACTGCTCTCTAGGCTGCATAGCACCTCCCTGGTGCACAATCTGGCTTTCCGGCAACCACCTCTTCGCGTCTATCCGACTCAGTCTCGTCGGCAGGGTCACCACAAGCTTGATCTCTTGTTCTGTGTCGCCTAGTCATTGCGGTGCCACTACTAGCCCTTCGAAGTGTCGTCATCTCTTCCTTGTGACAACGGTGCCGCGCGCCGATACTCTTGCCAATAGATGTCTTGCGGTGGCGCAACATGTGACGTCACATGTTGCGGCCGAAATTTGGAACGAAATTTTGAACTTCGCTTTCGCGACATAATTCGATCCTTCAACATATGTAATGTTCCTTGACGGCTATATACATCATAGTGGGAGTTACGACAGGTGTCCTAGTGTCGGTGGAGACGAGAAAACGGCCGCTTTTGCTGCGGATATCCGAGGTTCTAGCGGAAAGGCGAAATCTCAACAGAGATCATAGTCTGGCATCAAAATCTGAATGTAAGATCTATTTAGAGCACTATTACACACGTATAACTTCTTTTTGGGCCTCAGAGTTGTACTTTTGTATATGAAGTCTGTGGCCGACACTCAGCGGACCTTTCTTAGCCACCCACCATGGAGTTGTCCCCCATTCACGTATTAGAATGAATGGAGGGATACAGTAGATTACTGACAGCTGCATACGGGGCAGAGAAATGTGCTATGGGTCGAGATATTCGCTATTCAAAATTTCGTTCGGAATTTCACCGCAACGCCACCGCAACGTGTCGGCCGTCACCGCAAGACATCTAATATCCTAGCTGTTGGAGTGGAACAGGCCGCACGCTCCTCAGGCTTCCGTTCTCAGCCAGACCTACGGAAATGAATGACTTTGGTTGGTATTGATATGGATGCAGGATCGTGCTATCGTGATACAGTCGTAGAGCATGCGACAAGGCAGTAGAACTTGAAAGCGTGAAATAGTATAAAGTACAGAGGCACCAGTGCGTGGAGAGATCAATGGCGGAGACGAGGCACGAC
This sequence comes from Exidia glandulosa HHB12029, assembly GCA_001632375.1. Classification (NCBI taxonomy): domain Eukaryota; kingdom Fungi; phylum Basidiomycota; class Agaricomycetes; order Auriculariales; family Exidiaceae; genus Exidia; species Exidia glandulosa. The sequence goes on from KV425913.1 coordinate 200,720, forward strand.
AACGGCGACGACAACGACAGTCGCGATGAGGAACAGGAATCCGATCGACGCGAAGAGGCAGCGGCGAGCCCACTTGACCTGAACAACTTCGTCAGCCTCTGGGAGAAGTCTAAACAAGGAAAAGAACACACCTCTGTTGCGCGAAGACGTGCGATGAGCTCGCGACGCTCATCCTCCGTCTTGGTCTCCTCCCAGTTTTCCGGTGGGTTGAGGTTGGACGCGAGAATGCATGCGCCGACGAACCAGAAGAGCGGGAAGAAGAAGCCGTACTGGAAGAGCTGGCGCGCGAGCGTGTTGAGCTCCTTGTCGGCGGACTCTTCGTCCTCGACGTAAGGTGGCGGCGCGGCTGAGCGCGTGTAGACTGGCGGCGGGACGTCGATAGGTGCCGCGGAAGAAGCGGGTGCATTTTGCGCGTCGTGAGATGGCGCTGCCGCTTGGGCAGGCTCAGAGGACGAAGCGACGTCGTTGGAGGCGCTGAGAGATGGAGATGCAGGACGCGAGACTGGCTCGGTGTCGTGAAGGCTGAGACGCGAGGTCGATGCAGCGGGAGTAGTAGCGGGGATAGCGGAAGACATTGCGAGTCGTAGTAGGCTTGCGAGTCGTAGTGGGCTTGCGGGTGGCTCAGCGGGAGATGGGGCGCATCCAGCGCTCTCATCGCCTTCTTATACTCGTTGCGTGGCTCCTGCTCGAGCCCATCGTCGTTCGCGCCGCTCAGAGGTTTGTTTACAGTCGTCGTCGCCTCGAAGTTCCCACGCTCAGAGGCCCATTGTCCTGTCAAAACTCCATTCCTCACGATCGTGCTGATGCTAGCAAAGGTCTTCCGAACGCATTGCCGATCCGACTGCATCCGTCGTATACCTGAGTATCCTCTGAGCGTGCTGGAGGGCGGACGGCGGGTTGTTGGCTGTCAAAATCGTCGGCACTTGAAAGCGCATCACCATCCAACCGTCTCGTCACCTTTTCTCTGCCCCGTCTCCTGCTGGTGCGCGTAGGGTCACTGAGGGGGGAGATTTGGGTGCGGCCACCGTTCGGTAGTTGGTTTGCTCCCGCGGAGCCTTCGGCAGTGTTCCGCCGCCAACAATCGTGAGTTTGCAAGCGATGGGAGCCAAACAAGTGTACTCTGACCTCGAACCAGGACCACTGAGCGATTGAGAGTGGCAGTCGCGGACAACCCAACCCCTGACGCCTTTAAAAGCGGACGCGTTTGCAGCACCATGTCCTCACAACTCGCCTCGCTTCCAACTCTCCAGACCTCGTCTCACCTAAACAATGGCCGCTCACACCGTCTTCGCCGCCAAGGAGAACATGCCCACGGGCTTCCAAGCCAAGGGCGCGTCTCCCGCCTCGAAGACCACCAGCCGCCACCGCACCCAGCCCAGCGCGGCAAAGGTCGCGGACATACATGAAGCTGCTCGCCGCGCCGCTCGCCGCAGTCCGCCTGTCTGTCGGCTCCGGCTCCCGCAGACGCTCCCGCGTCCCGTCCTCAAGGACATCGACGCCGACACACTCGCAGCCATCAGCACCAAGCTCGCTGGTGTCCATCTCGAGTACATACGCGACATCCTCCGCGAGGCTGGTCCGATGTGCGTTTGCCTTCCGCGCCGTGATGATTGCATTGTGCTGATTCCCCGCTCAGCTTGCTCGAAGCCGCACGCAACGGTCAACCCGCGCTGCCGACCACCCTCACAAAGAAGCTTGACGTTATCGTTGAGGACGACATGCCTACGCACATGCTCGCCGTCTGGTCGAAGAGCCAGGCCGCGCGTCAAGTCAAGCTTTTCTCAGCGCACGACGTCCTTTTCGCTGCCACCTGCGCCCACCTCCCGCCGCTTCCCGCATCCAAACAGCGCGCGCTCGTCGGCACCGAGGACAAGCTGCCCGTGGTCACGCTGTGCATCCCGCACCTCCCTACATTTGGCATACTCCACGAGTATCTCTACACTCACGACATCAACCGCCTGCTCGTGTCTTTGCTGCCGACCCATACGGCTGCCGGCGTTCCTATCCCGCCCAGCCCTCAGGCGTATGCGAACGCCTGCTCGCGGCATGTTCTTATGCAGCACATCGGGAGCGTCCATGGCCTCTGGAGCAATGCCTGCGCACTCGGGGTGTTTGACGAGGAGCTCTGGAACGCGATTGACAAGTCGTGGGCGCTCCTCCTCGCGGCTCTCCAGCCTGTGCCTGTGCATGCGTAGTCGTCATTCGCTCTCTATGTCCTCGCTATGCTTCGTCTCGTAGTCTCGCATGCTATCTTTATGTTTGATTATCGTCGTGCGCTGTACCCGTACCTCTTGATGTACTATCCCATAGTCAACTGAAATGAATTGAAATATGCTGCATCTCATCATCTCCTTTCATTGCATGATACTAGAAGTACTGAAAAAAAAATCGCCCAAGGAAGGCGCGAGCTCCAGATCGAGTCTACGGGTCACTCACCAACGCTATAACGAACGTCCAAATGGTCCCCCGTACGGATTACTCGGCCAAGCAGAATGTTGTGCACAGTCGCAGTGACGCTGTTTTGATTTCAGCACTGCAAATGCGACGCCCTGCAACCGCGAAGTCTTGAAGAGTAGAACCTTTAGATCTCGGTGCATCCTGCCACTTCAAGATCGCATACGTCTGTCGTTTATTGCGCCTCTTTTCACCCACTGTATCATGATGGTATAGCAGCACATGCACTGTACGAGTCAGCCAAATCAGCTCAACTTGTGTACGCACTTTTCCTGAATTTTCGTAGAATTTTCGGTCAAAGACAAGAGGGTCAAGCCGGCACAACCCGAACCTGTAGCTCCTTGTCCTCCTACGTACCTGTCATTGTATCAACCCCATACAGACTCGGCGTCCCTCTGCGCGGCGCGACGTGTTGTCCAGCTCCTGAAGCGCTCAAGCGCGACATGATCGCGGCTCGCGTATCCAGATCGGCGTGCAAGACGCCCGCTGCCTTCCTGATCATTGCTTCCCGTGGGAGCGCGCGGCATCGTAATGAGCACGCTGTGCTGGCAGGCCTACTTCGGCCATGACTATCTTGATTCTTTGCGCGCCTGCGTTGACTGCAGCACCCGGTTATCATCGCGCCAAGTTTGTCACCACTCCTCCGTGTGTCGGGCATAACGATCCTTGATACGTCGCGAGTGCCCGCTCGCAGAAGCACCACGCGCGATCCGACAGCTTGAACGGCCTAGCTCTCTTCTTCTTTCCCATGTCGTTTGAAGATAGCAAGGAGGGCGTTGTCGTCAAAGACAAGCACGCCGATGCCGATGGCGCGTACGTTGCGGACACCGATGCTCGCTCCGTGTATTCCAGACAGGAGGATTCTGGCCAGAAGCTCGTACGGCAGATGAATGGCAGGCAAATTACTATGATCGCGTGCGTACGTTGTGGTGAGCAGTGCTGAAGGCTGTCGTTCTGACCTCCGCGTTCGCAGGCAAGTACTTTCCTCTGCCGCTTGAAGTATGTGCTTACCGTAAGGTAGTATCGGCGGCGTCATAGGCACTGGTTCGTTTCCTCATGAGCTATCGGGACGTCGCGCGGTACTGAAACGCTGTACAGGTCTGTTCGTTGGTACCGCTAATGCTCTTCGTACGTCGCGCGTTACAGCGATTTCCATAGCTTGAACATGCTCAGACAACGGTGGACCTCTTGGGATGCTCCTGGCATATACAATTGTGGGTCGTCATCCCCGTCCCAAACAACGCTAATGCGTTACAGATGGGAACCGTGTGCTTTTCTGTCATGTACGGCAGGAATCGTATGTCCTTCTTGGCGATGACACCGTTCTCAGGATCAGCCTGGGCGAAATGGTCGCATTCATGCCCTTTGAAGGTGCCCGGTTCATGGCGTGCGGCATTGACACGTCTGACCGCTGAGGACTATAGGCGGTCACGTCCGAATCGCCGAGCGAGTGGTCGAGCCGGCGTGGGGAACGACGATGGGTTTCTTTTACTGTGAGCATCCTTGCGTGTGGTCTTCGATATGGAATCTCAATGCTTACACTGTTACAGGTTACTACTTAACGTACGTTAGCCCGGGCCTTTCCAATACCGTAACCTGACCTTTGACCCTCGACAGGATCGCTGTCCCGGCCGAACTCTCTGCTGCTGCAGTAATCTTCGACTACTGGACAGGATCACGAATCAACAACGCCGTCTATATTACCGTGACCTTGGTGCTGGTTGTCTTCCTGAACTTTCTCGGGGCGCGATGGTACGGTGAAGCTGAATTCGTATTCGCCTCGATCAAGGTTTGGAGGATTCGTCTACGTCGCAGCATGGTTTTAACTCCATTCCTTAGATCATCACGATCATCGGACTCATTGTCTTGGGCATTGTACTGGTATGCCAGCTCATCTGGCGATCTATGCCCATTGGTAACACGATAGCAGGACCTGGGTGGAGGTCCAAACCACGAGCGCATCGGGTTCCGTTATTGGAAGAATCCTGGGCCCTTTGCTCAGTACTCTAGCTATCGGCTACTCTCACGCAAACCACGCGAGCCTATATGACTGGGCGAGCGTAATGGGGTGAAGAACCCACCGCTGCAGCTGGACCGCCGCTTGGCCGTGCGACAGGCGAGCGGGCGGGACGCGGGCACTGCGGCCGTCGGACGCGAGGCCGGACGGGGGCGCAGGGCAGCGGTGGGGCTTCGAGCGTGCGGCGGCTCGGGATCCCGACAACCCGACTGCCGGACACTGAAGAAAAAGGGATGGGAGGGTGGGGAAAATGAAACGAGGGCAGCGGGACGCGAGCAAGACGGTGTGGACGCGCGCGCGACATGGGCGGAGCGGACAAGGAGCGGACGCGGCTCCGTTTGCTGCCGCTCCGCCTATCGCTAGACCTCGTTCAGGACTCGTACCTCGCCCTGAACTCACTCTAGCTATCGGCTACTCTCACGCAAACCACGCGAGCCTATATGACTGGGCGAGCGTAATGGGGTGAAGAACCCACCGCTGCAGCTGGACCGCCGCTTGGCCGTGCGACAGGCGAGCGGGCGGGACGCGGGCACTGCGGCCGTCGGACGCGAGGCCGGACGGGGGCGCAGGGCAGCGGTGGGGCTTCGAGCGTGCGGCGGCTCGGGATCCCGACAACCCAAACCAGGGCGCGGCCCACGTCGGATCCCGAGCCGACCCCCCAACACCAGGGCCGCGCATGCGGAAAGGAAATGGGAAGGAATGGGAATGGACAAAAAAGGGAAGTGAAAGGAAAGAAGAGGGGAGAAAGAGAATCGGAAAACAACGCCAACGCGAAAAAACGGAAAGCAGGGCCAACGCGCACAGTGCCATCACACTCTTCTCCACAGCGGAGGAACGGGACCAGCACCAACATGCTCTTCTCCACAGCGGAGGACGGGACCAGCACCAGCATGCTCTTCTCCACAGCGGAGGACAGTGCCAACTCGCACAGTGCCAATCGCACTCTTCTCCACAGCGGAGGACGGCGCCGATGCGCAACCACCAGGTGGTTCTTCTCCACAGGGAGGACGGCGCACAGGCGCAACTACACAGGTAGTTCTTCTCCGCGGGGAGGACAGCGCACGGGCGCACCTACACGGGTAGGTCTTCTGCACGGGCAGGACGGCGCAACGGGCGCAGTTGCACGGGCAACTCTTCTCCACGGGGAGGGCTGCGCACGGGCGCACCTACACGGGTAGGTCTTCTGCACGGGCAGGACAGCGCACAGGCGCGAGCACGGTGGGGATGGGCGAGGAAGAGCGCAGCAGGCCACCGGGATAGTGCACGGGCACGGCGGGTACATCGGGATACGGGAAGAAGCAAAGGCGCGAAGACGACGTGTGACGGGAGGAGATGGGCGCCGCGTGGGACGGCGAGCAATGGCGAGCGAAGGCGGCGAATCACGTGCAGAGGTGACGTCACGCGTCAAACGGCGACGACCTGCCCGCTCTCGCAGCGCGGTGAGCACGAGGTAGGTCAGCAAATGCTCGAAAAGGCACGCTACAGGCGAGCTGCGGGCGGTGCGCACCGCTCAGCCCTCCCCAGAATCGAAGTTGTCCGACCGAACCGACGTCGACACCAGCGCATTGCTCGCGCGCTTGACGGCTGACGGTTAACGCGCGACACGCGTCGCGCAGTGCTCAAACGCAATACGAGGGCGAAGAAAATGAAACGAGGGCAGCGGGACGCGAGCAAGACGGTGTGGACGCGCGCGCGACATGGGCGGAGCGGACAAGGAGCGGACGCGGCTCCGTTTGCTGCCGCTCCGCCTATCGCTAGACCTCGTTCAGGACTCGTACCTCGCCCTGAACTCACCTGGGCATTTCAGGAGCTACGGGTCGCTTCCTCGGCTTCGTCGCATGCCTGAATCAGGCGGCCTTCTCTTTCATTGGAACGGAGGTTCGTTGCAGGAGCTGTGGGGCGTCCTTCACTCAAGTTCACACTTCCGGGCTAGACCATCGCATTCTGTGCCGGAGAAACTAAGGACCCCCGTGAGTTCCAGTTGCCATGACTAGACTATAACCTGATGTCGCCACGTACAGAGCGAACCTTGCCTCGCGCCGTACGACAAGTTTGGATACGTATCATCGTGTTCTACGTTATTGGTCAGTTCTCTCACTGCTGTTGAGCCTTACTCAGCTAGAGCGTAACCTTGGTGCAGGAACTTTCATAATCGGATTGCTCGTGCCCTCCAACGAGCCCGGCCTGTCGTTGGGTGCATCCGATGCCAGAGGCTCCCCATTTGTGCGTCCACTCCACACCCATAGTTCACAGGGTGTCTTGTTCTGAAGGTATCCAGGTCATAGCGTACGTTGCTACAAGCGTTCAAGCCCTTCAACATGTCGCTGAGTGTGCAACAGTATCGAGGACGCGGGAATCAAGGTCTTGCCTTCGATTATCAACGCCTGCCTCCTCACAAGCGCATGGTCCGTTCCAGTACCGTGCATGATTTGACGCCCTAAATATGAACTCTATTACCCAGGTCGTCCGCATCGAGTGACTTGTACACAAGCTCTCGATCTATCTGTATGGTCCTTTCTTACAGTACTCCTTTCACGCGTGACTCCAATTATTCGACAGATGGCCTAGCTCGCTCAGGCAAGATTCCTGCGGTCTTTGCTCGCACGTCGCGAAGTGGTACGCATTCACCGCATGGCTTGGTCATGTCCGCATCTTGACGTTTGCCAGGTCTTCCGTACGTCGCCATCGGATTTGCCGCGGTCTTCGGCCTGTTAGGCTACCTCGCGGTCAGTGAGACAGCTGGGAAGGTCTTTGGGTGCGTGCAGTCAGGCACTACGCTGTAAGCAGAGTGATTGAATGAGATGTGTAGGTGGCTGGCGTCGCTGGTTGCGATGAGTGGGCTGATGTGTTGGGTCGGCGTGTCGGTGACCTACATCCGCTTCCACCGCGGGCTGGCACATCAAGGTCCGTGGCTCTCTACCCTATCCTCGTGTACTCACCGTCTGTACATCTGCTAGGAATCGACCGGGCACTACTCCCGTACTCGTCGAAATTTCAGCCGTACGCAGCGTGGTATGCGTTGTGCGCGTGCATCTTCATCACCCTTGTGCGTAATCGTGCTCCAACATCGATAGCCAAATCTCATACGCCCTCCAATACGACACGCGCACACAGATCAGCGGTTTCACTGTCTTCCTACGTGGCCGTGAGTAAAGCAGTTGCGTGTCTGCGATTGTGTATGGTGCTGATTATATTGGCATAGACTGGGACGCAACTACCTTCGTCACTAACTACCTCCCCGCTGTTCTGTATGTGCATCGTCTACCTTGCCACTACGTACGCGGGCGCTGATTCGTCTCAGGTTCCCCATCATCTACCTCGTCTCGAAGGTTGCGCTCAAATCCAAGCTGGTGCGGCCAGAAGACATGGACTTCAGCGCAGCGCTTGTAGCACTCGGGGATTCATGAAACACACGTTGGTTGCATATATATGCCATAAAGTACAAGGCCGATGTAAGTAGATGAAAATTTAATGGTGGTCTTGCTCCCCGCAGGATCAGCTCAGAGACGGGCGCGGGAGAGGAGGATGCGGATGCCCAGGTCGTCCAGGATTTCTTCAGAGCCACCGCCGACAACGAACACGCGTAGATCCCGACTGATCTGCTCAACATGCCGTCCATGACCGTCCTTGGTCATTGAAAGACTACGCACAGCAGATGTAAGCCTAGGAAACGACGGTGCACGACAGGTTCTCACCCTCCAAAGATTTGTTGTGCTTCACGGCAGCACAGCTCCAACACCTTGCCCGCTTGCACCTTCAGCAACGCAAGCTTGGCACCTACGACCGGGTCCTGCATTGCGTGCTGTCCAGTAGACACCTCGTACGTTAACTGCTCCAACCACGCATGGGTCGACCCGATCGCGCGTTCCATGCTCGCGAGTTTCGCGCGAATCGTCTGGTTCTCCGCCAGAGGCTTCCCAAACGTCTTGCGTCGCAACGTATGAGCCGTCGCGTCGTCTGCGCATATCCTTGCAAGTGCCAACGCGTTGGTCGCGAGCGCCAGTCGCTCCGGGTTGAAGTTCGCCATGATCATCGCGAAGCCTGAGCCTGGTTTCCCGAGGAGGTTCTCAGCGGGGACACGGACGTTGTCGAGCGTGACGAGCGTGGAGCCCGAGGCGTGCAGACCGGAGATGCGTAGACGACGTCGACGGACGCCGGGTGCCTTGAGCGGTATGAGGAGGAAGGAGAGTCCCTTGGCGCCAGAGGAGGGGGCGCCGGTGCGCACGGCAGTGGTCATGTAATCCGCCCACAACCCATGCGTTATCCACTTCTTGGCGCCGTTGACGACGTAGTGCGTCCCATCGTCAGATAACGTTGCAGTCGTACGCAGATTCGCAACGTCGGAGCCGCCTGCAGGTGTTTAGCGACAACATGTGATTCGGGGTGCATGCATACCCTCAGGCTCGGTGACGCCTAAGCAGAAACGCAGCTCCCCGCGAGACGCAGCAGGCAGGAACTTTGCGCGCTGTTCGTCGGTCCCAAAGACGTAGATAGGGTTGCAGCCCAGGGCCGTGCCGCTCGAGAGATGCTGCGAGTGGTTCAGCTCATGCCTAGACAAATAGGGGTGCTTTACCCATTGGACGCCGGTGTAAGGACAGCGCGAGAGCTCCTCGACGAGCTGCACGACGACGAGTGAGCCAGAGCATGGAGGAATGGACAGCGACGCACAATCATGGTGTGAAACGCGTCCCAGGCTGGATGCAGCACGTTAGCATAGGGCATGAATGCACGCAGGACGACGCACAAGACACGCTCGCTGCGTGTGGACGACCGTCACGGTATTGCGCGGGAATGTGGGGCAGGATGAGACCCGCGTCTGCGAACTTGCGATAGACGTCTGGGGGCACCGCGCCGTCGTCTTCCCATTGCTGGGCATGCGGGAGGACCTCGCGTTCTATAAATCTTGGTGGACATATTAGACGATTCCAGAGACCAGACCGCACGCACTGGCGAACATGAGCCCTGAGCGCGTCGTGGGACGAGTTGTAGAACGGGGAGGTCATGGTCGACTGGAACCGGCTGACTGGAACCCAAGTCCGTCCAGGCTTTCTTCCTGCATGCTCACAGGCCGCGGGCTCTCCAAGCTTGCCAGACAACGCATCAGACTATGCCCTCGTTCTGCCCGCGCCGCGTCGACCGTCGCGCCCACTCGCCCGCCGTCGCGAGATGACGAAGGCCTGGTCGACTTCTTCGACCGTCCCAGAGCCAGCGCCAGCACCTGGTTTCGCTCGTCTACCACCAGCACTGGACTCTTTCTCCAGCCAGCCCTCACGCAGCCGAGCGGTTTCACACAAGTAGCGGAGGACGCGGTGCAGAAAGCGCGTCGACTGGTCGACCGAATATTGCGCGCACCGGCAGACGCCACCGAATTGCGCAAGGTCGTCAAGAACCTCGACCGCCTCAGCAACGTCCTCTGCTGCGTCGTCGACCTCGCCGAGCTCGTGCGCCATTCACACCCAGACTCACGATGGGTCGACGCCGCCAACGACGCGTATGGGATGCTGTACGAGTACATGAACGTGCTCAACACAGATGTCGGTCTTTATGACGTGCGCCGCCGTTTCTCGCTCTCAGTCTAATAGCTTACACGACGCACAGGTACTCAAGAAGGTTCTACATAACCCGGACCTAGCGTCCAATCTCTCGCCTGAAGAACGCGAGACCGCGCTCATATTTTGGCGCGACTTCGAAAAGTCTGGGATCGACCTGCCACCGCAGCTCCGGACACGCTTCGTGCAGCTGTCCTCAGAGATCATCACCCTCGGCCGCGACTTTGTCAACAACTCGAACGCCGCGCGACCACCTGTGTACCTCCCCGCGAGCCAAATCTCGGGCCTCCTCCGACAAAGCAGGATGCGCTTACCTATCGGCACGCGCAACACCATAGCCGTTTATCCGGGCACGTCTGAAGCGCGAATGTTGATGGCTTCCGTGCCCGATGACGCGACGCGCCGGGCGCTGTACCTTGCGTCCAACTCCAGCTCCCCCGAGGAGATCGAGGTGTTGCAGGCCCTACTCAAGACGCGCGCGCAACTCGCTAGTCTGCTCGGCAAGGAGAGCTACGCGCATGTCGCGCTCGACGACAAGATGACCAAGTCCCCAGGTGAATGACCGTCTCGATCTGCAACCGACGTTCGCATTGCTGACCGCATACACAGACAACGTGATGACGTTCCTCCAAGCCCAACTGCACCAATCCCGCCCGCGCGCATTGGTCGATGTACGCGGTATTGCCGAGCAGAAGCGCATATCTCGTGGAGACAACCAACTCCCTCCCGTAGAGGCATGGGACCGTGAGTATTATATGCCTCGGATACCCAGCGCCGCCGCCACCGCCATGCCAGACCTCACGCCGGGCACCGTGTTCTACGGCCTTTCACGTCTGTTCACCCACCTGTTCGGCGTATCACTGCGTCCGGCCGCTCTCGAGTCTGGTGAAGTCTGGCACCAGGACGTGCGGAAACTGGAAGTCATAGACGAGGACGAAGGACTCGTGGGTTGGATATATGCTGACCTGTTCGGAAGACCAGGCAAAGCCTCTGGTGCCGCGCACTATACCGTGCGCTGCTCGCGACGAGTGGACGACGACGATGTTGAAGGCGATTTCCCTGACCGCATTCCCATTGCCGAGGAAGACCGTGGTCTGCGCATACCTGGCTACACAGTTCGTGGTCGACCTGGCAAATATCAATTACCTGTCGTCGTGTTATTATGCGACTTCCCGTCTCCAACGCTGAGCGGCGCGGCGCATCTCGACTGGAACGACGTGATGACCACTGTGCACGAGATGGGTCACGCAGTACATTGTATGTTCATTTCTCTCCCCTTCTGCCTCTTCTCCTTGCTAATGCTTCTTCCCAGCGATGATCGGCAGGACAGACTACCAAAACGTCGCCGGGACACGATGCGCGACAGACTTCGTAGAGCTGCCCTCACTTCTCATGGAACACTTCTTCCTCTCCTCGCCCGACGTTCTCTCCCTCTTCCGCCAGCCAGGCGAGCCGCAGCTGGCTGACCTGGATACAATAACTGCAACACAAGCCTCACCCGGCGCCGCGCTCGACGCGCACACACAGCTCATCTTCGCGACGCTCGACCAGCTGTACCACTCGCCGCTCGCGTCGGCGGACACGTTCGACTCGACGGCCGTGTTCGCGAAGCTGCAGGACGAGTGGGGCGTGCTGCCGCATGTACCAGGGACGTCCTGGCAGACGCGGTTTAGCCATCTGTACGGCTACGCCGCGACGTACTACTCGTACATCTTCGACAAGGCGCTCGCGCGGGCAGTGTGGGAGCGTGTCTTTGCGCGCGCACCGCTTGAGAGGGAGGCAGGCGAGCGGTTTCGGCAGGGCGTACTTCGCTATGGTGGCGGGAAGGATCCTTGGGCGATGTTAGCGTCCGTGCTCGACATGCCAGAGCTTGAGCGCGGGGACGTGGCGGCTATGAAGCAGGTCGGCCAGTGGAGAGCAGAGGGCGACGGGTTGCGGCACGGTACACACAGCCATTGACCTTACTAGCGCATAATGCGTATGGACGTGTATGATGCTCGAGACGTGACCGTTATACATTGTTTTCGTGGATGCTGTATAGTTGTACACGTGATGCCCAGAGGAAAGCGGAGAAGAAGAAGAAGAGAGTAGAGAAACGACAGAGACTGCTACTAGACACGGGAATTGTAAGCGAGAGCGACGACACGACTGATTCTACGGTCCACTTGATGCTGTGCGAAACGATGAAAGTAAGGCAAGTGTACAAGAGAAAGGCGGGGAAGGTGCGGCTTCACTGGAATGCGGATGAGATAGCATTGTATATGAAAACGAGCTGGCTATGCGTTTGCACCATGCGACTGCGCTGCTCGCGCAACGCGTCGACTTCAGCTATGACAGCGTCCGCTTGAAACGCAGGTTCCATCGGGCCCAAAGGGCTGGCGGACAGTACCGGCGGCCTGAATGCGGGCGCACCAGGCGTGACGGGCGGTGGATGCTCGTCGAGCAGCTTATATGCGCGCAACAACGACGAAATCGCGATGAACGCGCCAGTGCGCCCCACTCCGGCCGAGCAGCCAACGATGCTCGGCGGGGACGCGTTCGGGTCCTTGTTGGACAACAGCGGCAGCGGCGCCGGGGGGAATGCGGGATGAATCGAACGCGGGTCGCGATTGGCACGGTCGACGAGGCGCGCGAAGCGGACGAGAGAAGACCCGTCGGCGGGCACACCATGGTCAGGCCAGGACGTGTACAGAAAGTGGTTGAATACGTGGTCCGGTCCACCCGATGCGGATATGCGTAATGTCGAGACGATGGCGTCTGCATCTGAGATCTCGCGCTGCGCGAGGAGCGTGATGGCGATGGGCGGCATCGTTCCGCGTGGCGTCTCAGGCGATACCTGCTGCGTCTCGCCGACGACGTCTGGGAAGTACGGATGCGCCTTGACGCGGCCGGACTCTGTCGTGAGCGTGAGCTGGACGATTGTTCTGACCTGTGCCGAGCTTCCCCCGGGCACTTGCACCGGATGCAAGAGGAGCGAGAGCAGCGCATGGGCAGTGAAGGGCAGCGCGGCTTGTGTTGCGATCCAGTATTTGCCGCCCGCCAGCTCGCGCACAAAGTTGGCATTTAGATAGCGAGACGGACCGGTGCCTTCTGACGAGCCCGAGAGAAAAGGGACGGGGATGCGTGTGCGGTCGAAGGGGACAATGTCGCAGTACCGGTTTTTGCGCTGGTTCTCTGGCGCAAGGGCCTCGATGCTGGAGTAGTAGTCGGCGAGCTCCTCGGGCAGCATAGTAGCGTCGAAGGCAGCGTCAAACGAGCTGGAGGATGAGCGCCGACGATGGTGTCGTGCACTTTGGGCCATAGCGCGCTGGCGGATGGAGTCGCGGCTGTCGAGTGCGTCGAGGGCCTGAGCGATGTATCTGCGCGAGCGGGCATTGTCGAGCCATACGGGTGCGTGGGCGGCAGCGTTGATGGCCTGGCGGGAGCTCATGCTGGTCGGCGGGAAGTGGTCGTCTGGGTAAAAGTCCAGGGAAGAGGTGGAGCTGCCGGTTGTGTTTGACGAGGTGGAACGAATCGGCCAGGCCGGCAGCGTGCCCGATGGCGGGGCAATGGCAAATGGTGCGGTGCCGTAGGCGGAGTCGAACTGGTGACCTCCTCCTCCTGCAGCCTGCACGGTGAGCTGGGGTCCGTCGTTGTTGAGCGTGAGCGTGAGCTTCTTGAAGGTGCCTACGAGCCGTGCGCGCCCCATGCGCTCCCTCATCGACGGCGATACCAGGATCAGGTGCGTGGGAACGACGTCGTGTCCGAGTGCAGCGCTGAGACCGGTGGCGGCGGCGGCAGCGTGAGCGGGTCGCAGGACAAGAGCACGGGCAAACGCAACCTCACGGACGGGAAGGATACGTGCTGGTGTTCAGGCACCCCTAAAGAGGTCCGGGCCCTTTTCACGCAACAAAAGTCTGGACGTTCATGGCGTCACCTGCAGGCTCATCCATGGCTCTCCGTCGTCTTCCCCGATCTGCTCGTCCCCGCCCAGCTCGTGCTCGTCTTCCAGGGTGGCTTCGCGTCCCGCAAGACAGCCGTCTATTACGCGACAGACAGCGGCACAGACTGGTCCCTCGCCACTAACATCTTCCCCGACGACGCAAACAAGGTTCAGTCATTCGACCTGCCCATCCAGCCCGTCCGCGCCCTCAAGCTCGTCTTCGAGGACAGCACGGACCCCTTCGGACGCATCACCCTCTACGACCTCCAGCTGCACGGCACAGATCCCATCGCAGATAACACCGGCGTCTAGACGTCGTCATACACGCTGTAACCATTCGTAACACACGCGTCATATCGAAAGACGTCGAACGCGGCTGAACACACAAGATGCAAACGTCCATGTTACGCGCTCATCCTACAGCATCATACACACGCGCAAATCCGTGCAGCTGACCTGCGATCTCTTCTTCTTTCCGGCAGTCCAGATTCACAGGAACTTCGCCGCCTATATCGGTCCGAGTGAGCGTGTGAGGCTCGAAGAATTCAAGAACGCACCATGCCAAGCAGCTGCCCGCTGCCGCCTCCTCCACCTCCAAGGAGCGAGCCCAGAGCGCCGATTCCTCCAGAGTTCTCACCGCCAGTCGCGCCACCGCCAAACTTGCTCTGGACGAGCAGCTTGACAACGGTCATCGCTGCGCCGTTCACCGCATCTTGCTGCATAGTTGGATTGTCCTCAGCCCACCATGCTAAGTACGGACGCTGCCAAAAGGACGAACCTTGTTGCCGCTCGCAGCGCCACCGCTCTGATCGAAAAGTTTGGAGGCCTGGAATGCAGGTCGTCAGCTCAGTGCCGACCAAAGTCATAGCATACACGCACCTCTCCCATAGCCAACGCGACGAGCTAGATATAGCACGTTAATCCACATGTTCCCTTGCCTCGCGCACAGCGTACCTGGCTCTGCGAGCCACCTCCGGAGCTCGCGCTTCCGCCTCCGGACGTGAACTGCTTCAGCATCTGTCGCCGGTACATGGCCATTAGCGTCGGCTCCCATATTCGTTCGCCTTAGCGCAAGACGCACCTGCATGGCAGCTGCGCTGCCAAGGCTACCCGCGTCCAGGCTCGACGCGTTACCGTCCTGGTACGCGGCCTTGTGCGCGTTGATCACGCCGGCCTCGTCCACGGGCTGCTTGTGCTCAGTCTGCAGCCAGCCCCACCGATGATCAGCGTATGGAGTAAGCATAGTAGCATAATGTACGCACTTTGCTGCCCTTCGCGAAGCTGAGAGCCTGCCGAATATGAAGTTAGCGTATGCAATAGCAGCACAGAGCCGCAGACCGACCTGCGAGAAGAGCGAGCTGTCGCCAGAGTCGCCAGCATGTGCGCTCGCGCGCTGCACAGCGTCGTCGTCGTCGACTACGAGGATATGAGCACATGGCCTGACGCCGTGAGCAGTGTGAGCACGTACTGTCAGGCTCGGGCGTGCTGTCGCGTCTGTTGTACTCAGCGCCGCCCGTCTTGCGCACATCTAGCGAGCATCGCCGTCATTCACGAGGCCAGCAGGGGGCCTGGAGGAGTACTTACCGCTATCGTATCCGCCCTGAGGTTGGCCGCCGCCGTAGCCACCAGAGGACTGCTGCTGACCGCCCTCGTTGACGTGCTCCTGCGACTTCTGGTACGCGCTCACGCCCTGCTTCGCCATGTCCATGAACTTGTCCTACGCGGCGTGAGCATACGATGATCTAGAACGACTGCGACGATGGAGGCGCACCATTGTTGCTGAGGTTGCGGTTAAGGTCGAAGTTCGGAATCTGGACGGGATGGCTGCGATGGTTCCCTATTTAGGGGGCCGACGTCAACTGCACCCACCCGCAAGGCACACTCTCAGGATCCCCGGCACCGAATCTCTGCGAACGTGGGAGACGTCCTCCAGTCATAGATACTACACTGTTGATTACGTCTGGGCAAACAGAACACACAGCAAGAGCGCGATGTAAGATCCTCCACAGCTTGACGCGCAGTCATGACAGGGGCGTTATTCTACAAGGTGTGCATGCAAAACCTGAGTCGCAACTCGCACAGTCAGTCAAAGTCCTAGTACGAATGAACCGCTTCGCAATCACCGCCACCACCGCCAGAAGATCAGCGAGATGAGCACGCCGGCGGGCCCGATGAGAGCGCGCCACAAGAGCGACTTCACGCCTTCGCGCACGCGCAGCGCCATCTCCGTTTTCCCCGTGAGTCGTATGATCGACGCGGGCAGTGATACGCAAACAAGGACCATGAGGCGAATTGTCGCGGGGAAGAAGTACGGTTCGCTGTACCTCAATAGTGCAGTGACGAACGTCCTCCGCGCGACAATGCCGATTTCGCGGTCGTAGGCGTCCCACGGCGATATCGGTCGACGGGGAGGAGCGATGACGATTGGGAAGAGTGTTGCGACGCCGTGAATGAGATAGAGCATCATCGCGACCGCGAGACCGAGGATGATTAGCGACGTAAGGCGCGTCTCCTCTGGTGCGGACGCCAACGAGAACATGGATATTGTGTTCAACGGCGCACGGACAATAAGGTTGATGTCGTCCAGAGAGGTCGAGAGGAGGATGGCCGCGCCGAGGATAGCCGGGAGGCAAAAGTAGAATGCAGGACGCAACACGCGCACGATGAGAAGCCGGTAAAGCGTCACGAGCGGGAGGATCCAACTTGGAGAAAGCAGCAGCGTTGGAGACAGCAACGAAAAATGCAAGTTGAACGTGTGGAGGATCAGTGAAAGGAGGAGGAACGAGAATGGTGTCGTCCGTGGCTTCGGCGTATCGGGGAAAGACAACAAGAACGAAAGGAAAGCCAGTAAAGACGCAAATGATTGAGGCCGACGGTAGGGTCGCGCAAGTAAATCCGACAAGGAGAATATGACGATGAAAACCTCGCGCGGGTTGGAGATGTAGTCGATCTCGTCGCCGTCGTCAGTGTCGCCGGGGGCCTTGTAAATTGTAATAATGTTGGGCCAGAGCACATAGTGCGCGATCTGGTACATGTAGAACAGCTGAATGCCCAGCGCGATGGCGTGCGCAATGCGCGGCGTAGTTATGCTGTCATAGCGCTGCAGGATCGGCGGCTCGGTTGTCTCAACGACGCGACAACGCGTCGGGACACCCTGCTCCCATGCGCGCAAAAGAGCGAGCTCTATGGAAGCCTGGGTGAGCAGCGCGGACGGCACGAGTGGGTTTGCGAGGTAATCAGCGACTGCGGAGGCGCGCTAAAGTTCAGCAGACGCCGGCTGACTGGTGGCCGTGGACTGTGCTCACCGCGGAGGACCTTGTCGCTGTCGCCCTCGAGGAGGAACTCAGTCCAGAGCAGCTCCTCGAGGTCCTTCTCGGCCTCGTCCTGCTCAAACTCTTGCCAGTAACGCAGGACCGCGGCCTCGAGGTTGGCGTGGCGCGTCTGACGTCGCTCGAGCTCTTGCCACTCGTCCCACGGCGTTGCAAAGCGCGGCAGCGGCTCCTCGGGTTCGCATATCAAGTAAAGCAGTGCTAGGAGCCCGAACGCAGCGCGCGCCGACGCAGAGGCCTCTGGGAGCGAGAGGAACTTGATCTCCTGGAAGCTTGGATGGTGGTCCTGGGGCAGACCGCGCACATACGGCATGAGCGCCGGCAGTGGGTGGTGTATCTCGGGCAGCTCTGCGCGCGGCAGCAGCGACGAGGACTCGGTGGGCGCGTCCATGACTGCGGTTGGTGAATGGTCGGGAACAAGCCCCGATGTCCGGAACCGCTGCGCTTTGCAGATGTACTTTTGGTAATAAACCGAGCAGGTACATACTTATGGAATACAATTGTAGCGAAAGCAGCATGCAAACAGATTCACAGCACGGGTAGCCCTATTTCTCCTCGTCGGAAATGTCCATGTCCACGCTCGTCGCAGACGAGACGCCACTTTGGCCATCACCTGCTTTCCGCCGGCCGAACGGTCCTTTGGCGCTCTCGTCGTCGACGCTAGTCTCCGTACTCTTGCCATCTTCAACTGGAAGAGCCCCGTTGGTTCCATTCGCGGTCTCGACAGCGTAGACCTGGTCTCGGGAATGAGATGCGCTTCGAGTTGAACAAGCCGCAGGAAAGAACATACCCAGAATTTGCTCTTCTTCTTCCCAGCCACCTCGTCCACCACCAGCTCATTATCCTTCACGACCTTGTGCTTCTCCCTGACGACAGGGAAGTTGCCACCAGTCGTCGGTAGTTCTATCGGCGGTGGCGACTCTGACTTTGTCCGTGCGCGCTTGGTCTCCCGTTCCTTCTCCTGCTGCGCCAAGACTGCGGCGAGTTGACGAGTACTACGACGCTCGCCCCCTTGCCAGTCGTCTATAGGGGCAGCGCGTTTTCCGTTCGCATTGAGGGCCGCCTTGCGAGTTGAACGGCGACGAGCAACAGAACCCGATGCAACCGAGCCGAAGTCGTCTTCATCCTCGTCGTCTTCTTGGTCGTGCATAACGAAGTCGTCCCCATCATCTTGTTCGTGCTGGGCGAACAGGTGAGCTGGGAGCACAGATAGAATAGAGAGCCCTCACATCGCTTGCAGCATCGTTGTAAACATATGTCGCCTTCGTCGTCTGTCGACGGGTCCGAGTCTCTCTGGTTTCGGCTGCTTGTCGAGCAAGAGCAGCCTCCTTCCTAATCCTCGCTTCCCGGGAACGCGCTCGCTCGATGCGCTATGCGTACACCTCAGCCTCTGTGAGCCACAAACTGGAGTCATTCGTACCGTCAACTCGTCTGCGACAAGCTCTGCGCGGTCCTCGAGTTTCTTGATGAGGTCGAGGTGCATCTTCTCAAACTTCTTCCGCTTGGACCCAGGCTCCTCCGGTGGTGTCGACTCCTTGAGCGTTTCAATAACTTTGGCGTATTCTTCAACAGTAACGGCAACTGTTTCAAAGGTCGCGGTGACCTTCCACGGGTTGCTAGAAGCATATAGGCGCGGTGTATCTTGGCAATAAGTTGAGTTAGTCGAACGTGACACATGCCTGAGGAAGACGAACCGTCAACGATCCAGTACCGCCGCTTGTTGATGTCCTGGCCGATGGGGATCATAGTCAGGCTCTCCTTGCTGTCGGGATCATCGGGAGGTGGGGGTTTGGTGACGGGATCGCCTGGTTTGCGCTTGTGCAAGTTGTGCTGCACACCCCACGCAACGTCGAGCTTCTCGCGCACGGTGGCGCAGTGCGAGAGCTGCCATTCTACCATTTGCCGGAGTATACGAAGCTGCAATAACGAACCCGAACACCAACGCGCGGGCGCGATTCAGTTTTGTGGCAAAGCGCGCGTGAGGGTTCGACCAACCTTCGTGTCCCACGGTGCCGAGAAGAATCCGACGTCGTCGCCGAGCGGGTGCATGTTGACCTCGAGCTGCTCATCCCAGAATATACTACGTTCAGGAAGCTTGAGATAGTCGGCGACGACGAGGGAGACGGTGTGCGAGATGGATTCAGCTCTGTTGTACCGCGACCAGCCGACCGACGACGCGCACGATCAGCGGGGCGATAAATGACAGAGACAAGCCTTATGGCGCACTCACGGGCCAGAGCCTTTCTTCGGGCGTAGGTTCTTGACGAATTTCCCGAGGATCTGTTCGAGAAGTGGTATAGGCTGGTTCGACAGAAGAGCGTCTTCGAGACTGGCGGCGCCGGCGGCGAGCAGGCGCGTCAGCGACCAGCAGCAACGACGCGAGCGGGCTACGCACTCCACTACGCTGTAGAGTCCTTGTATCTGAGTCTTGTCCTTGCCGCCGAGTACGAATTTCTTCACAAACGCATAAACGAATGCGGTCTCCCATCGGTCTCGTGGATGCGTCGCCGTCGACGGCGGGCACACGTGCCCTCGCTTCGGCGCGTCAGGCTGGGAGGCCTCGCGACCATTACCTGCAGCTGCAGCGGTCTTTGGCTTGGGGGATGGGCGCTGCGTTTGCGCGGTTCGCGACATACTGCCACAAGCTGATGGTGGTTCAAGTCAAAGAACGAAGTGTCGGATTGTATTTGGAGGCTACAGTAAACATGCGGAGCACCCTGATCTCATGTACAACGCGCCAGAGAGCGCGGATGGCGGTACAACGGATAATTGGGGACATGACACCAGTGCAGCCATACAAACGAGGATCGCAGTGCGGAGAGCGCGTCAACTGGTGTTTCTGCAGTGCGGTTAGGCGGACGATAAGGGTGAGATTCTCCACAGCGGGCTTGTTTGGTGAAAAACGCGTGTTAACCAGGTCCAACCTACGACGCGTGAGCCTTCTGCGAGCGAGAAACTGACGCAAGGACAACGTACTTTGGGGATGTCGTGGTGCTCGCTGAGTGTCTCGAGCTTCGCGTTGAACTCGCTGACACGCTCCTTGTGAGTCTTGCTAGCCAACTTCGCAACTCGTTTAGCGAGCTGTAGGACGGTCGGGGGAGCACAGGCAAGAACACAAGAGCACATCAGTAAACCTGAAGTCCCCAAGAAGTACGACAGGACTCACCCGCTCTTTCTGAATCTGTTCGAACCGTTTCTCTGCGTCTGTCTTCTTGTCCCCGCCAGTGCTGGAACCAGGAGCACTCGGAGACGCACGAGCACTGCTCAACGGAGACCCAGAACCGGCCACGTCACTCAAAGACTTGGCTGCGACAACATCCTCGTCATGTTCAGCTGACGATTTCGCGCCCGATTTCGAGGATGACGATTTCTTCTTCTTCCTGCAGGCTGTATATGAGCATCTCCAGAGTTATGGTAGAGCACGCAGAGCTGCAACTCACTTTTTGCTCACGCCCCCATCCGCTACGCCCTTGAGCTTGAGCGAGCCACCAGGCCTGAAGTCATAGTCTGACATTCGGCCCGGTGTGGACTCGGTGATGGTAGGAGGCAAGAGCGGTCGGAGGCAAAGAGCGGGCTTTCAACTCAGTCCTGGCTGGCAAGTGACCAGTGATGGACAGGACCCTCAGCGAGCCAAGCATTGTGGCGACCTAGCCCTCTCTCACCACCTCAGAACACTAATGGCCTCCTCCGGTGTTGCGTGCGCAGAATTTTGTGCCTTGAGATTATCTGCTGACGGCCCTATGATTGCAGGTCGGACGTCGACAGACAGATCATCATCGTTCGGGACTATACGGTCCCGCGAGAGCAATTGTACAAGGCGTGGACCGAGCCTGCCTACCTCTGGTGGTTCTTCAATCCAGATATCACACCCAAGGACGAGCCCGTCATCATCGACGTCCGTCCCGGCGGCGTCTGGCGCCAGCGCGTAATGCTGGACTATGATCCCAAGAACGACTACCTTACGGGAGGCGTATACAAGACTGTTGAGCCCTCGTCCCGTCTTGTCTTCACATGGGGAGCGGAGGGCGGGACGCCGAAACTCGAGGAGAACATCGAGGCAGAAGTCAAGTTCGAAGACAGCGAGAGCGGCAGCCGCATGACTTTCAGCGTGCGCCTTCCGGATGACTGGAATGTCGATGTAGTCAAGGGCACTCGCCTTGGGTGGGAGATGGCTCTTGATCGTTTCAGGCCAGCCGCGGCTTGAGGGCATCGATGACAAGAACTTCGAGAGGAATACGGTATAGCGCAGAACACAGATCATGTACAACAGAAGAATTACTCCAAGATGGCATCGCGCAGCCTTCATGACTCGGCAGGCTCTACTGCCTTACCTTTCCCTTTTCCACCATCCTCCCCTTGTATCATAGGTGCAGACTCATCGTCAGTAGGAGCGGCAGGTGCTGCCGCCACCGGCGCAGCCGTGGAACCCGATGCAGCATTTGCGTTCTGCAGGCGCTGGTCAAGAGCCTTGAGCGCCATGGCACTGCGGAACATTTTCTATCAGCGAAGGTGTGGCAGATCAGGGCTGCTGCTCACCGTCTCCGCTCCGCCTCTGCACGAGCGCCACCAGGAAGAAGTCCTGCCTCGATGTCGGGAGACCCAGCCGCAAAAGGTCGAACGATATGCAACTTGACTGCGCCATTGTGAGCAGCGTTGAATACGATGTTGAGCGGGACACTGCAAGACGTCAGCGGCGAGAACGGTCCATGTACTATCACGTACTGCAGGAAAGGCGGGAACCAATACACGAATGCGAAAGTCTCGCTGCGGTCACCATATGTGTCTGCCGAGCCGGATTCGCTCCCGTTCTTCTTGTAGAAGCGAAGATAGGTCCATGAGACGAGCCACCCAAACTGAATGAGGATCCATGGGGATGGGTAGCCAACCAAGCAGAGGACGGTCGATATCGTAACATAGATCATTGGAAGACGCTAGACGGGGCAGAGCCGTTTAGTGCAAGTTCATAGCTCTCTGACAGATGCAGCGAACCTTGACGCGAATGCGGATGACACCAAGCAGTTGCACTTGGTGTTCGGGAATCAACTGGGTGAAGGCGACAAGAATGCCAGTCTGCACGGCAGTCATGCCGAAGTAGTTCGACTCCGTACTGCGCGAGGAGTCAGCGTGTTGCCGGGCGCGACAGAGGGGGCGTGTGTGCTGACAGGAAGAATTCTGCGTAGCCGAGAACCGTAGCCTCGAGCCATGCAAGTGCCACAGCAATGATGTTGGATATGACGCCTGTTATGAGGACGAATTTGGCGAGCTCGACGGCGCCCCATAGACGTTCAAAGTATCGTAAGGCGGGGACGATGATCATAATGGAGAAGAGCCACTACAGCAGCAGTAGCGTCAAGCTCTGTTCTGTCGCTATGGCCAGACTTTGCGTACCGATATTATATTCGTCTCGACGAACAGCGCAGTCAGGACAGTCCACGGCGTGTAGAGGATAACGCCCGGAACGGCCGTGAAGAGCGGGCGCGGGTCGCGGCTGCGCATGTCGAGCCAGGAATACACGACGGGCACGACGACCATGAGCGCGGTGAACACGCGCGTCGCTAGTGGTATGGAGGTCACATATTGCAGCGGCGTCGACAGGATGGCCATGGTCGCGACGAGCGCAGGCTGCGTGCAAGCGGATTCCGGTCACAACAAACACCGCCGCCGAACTTGGCCTCAGCTCTTTTCGGTCCAGCGACACAGAATCTCTACCCGCACTCTGCCTGCCATTAGACGAATCTGCCGAACGATAAACTGGCGACTTGCGTGTCCGCGTCTCCCACGAACCTGCAGCTTTCATTTACCTTCGCGGTCTTCTTGTCTCGCGAAGTTGATTTGAATCAGGACGTTCGAGGACTGGGATACCGCACCGTAGCACTTTGAAACTATTCTGCGGCGACTCTTATACGCTGTCTCCAAGCTTTCCTGCTGGCATGTTCGTTCAAGTAGAGAACTCGCCACACGGTCCGCTACGCCGTCGGACCGTTCCTGACTGGGTCTGTGGTGCGAGTGGTGACAATGAAGAAGGTACACCTGGTGTCACAGGACCTTGAGATCATACCTGCGACGAGATTAGGTGGCGATCTCATCCTTCGGCGACAACACGGCGAAACTCTCGGGGCAATTCCCCAGGTGCTCAGACGACGTCAAATGTTCAGTGCTGTGTGCAACTCCAATAACCCTGCGACAACGCGCAAGGGTGGCTCAGAAGGGTATGGTCAGTCTTGTTCACCGCGCGCCGCAACACATGGTTGAGTAACAAGTCTGGAGGCTCGTATTTCACAGTCTCATTTCCTCCGGCGCCCGTGTTGGATTCCAGTTTCGCTGGACGCCGTTCGCTGTCTTCTCGGAAGCCAGCGCGCAGGGGCTGGTGCGAAGCAATCACACACGCTGGGCAACGATCACGCTGCCCGTGCGTAAACGGCACCGACTGAACGTCCGGGACGAGTATAAGATGGCCCTCGACCTGCGACGCGTTGCTCACGCCCCGGAAGTGTGCAGTACACTATGCGTCTCCTCCGACTCACCGGTGCCCTCCTCGGGCTCTCTCCCGTGCTGGCTGCCGTGTCGCAGCAAGCCTATACCTGGAAGAATGTCAAGATTGGTGCGCAACTGTATTAACTTTTCCTTGTCTAGGAGGTTGAAACGTATGGCTAGGCGGTGGCGGCGGCTTCATCCCTGGCATCATCTTCAACCCCAGCGAAAAGGGCTTGGCCTACGCGCGTACCGGTACGCTGCATCCTGTAGCAACATCTGCTCGCTCTCATGCATGGTCCAGACATTGGTGGCGCGTACAAGCTGAATGCCGATGACACTTGGTCGCCTCTGCTCGACTGGGCAGATGATGCGCGCTGGTGTGTTCGACCTTCGCTGCATCAATTTGCATCTGAGTATCTTGCAGGAACTACTGGGGTGTCGATGCACTGGGTACTGCATACGCAAGCCTCTATCTTCCAGTTCCGTGTGACTGACTCTCCGTTTCCCAGCAACGGACCCGGTGAAACCCAGCAACGTGAGTTATACGTCGAGCCTGAGAATTCATGCTGACGTATATTAGCTTTACCTTGCCGTTGGAGTAAGCCTCGCATCTCGAGTGGATGATAGTGTACTCACCAAACATGTAGATGTACACGAACTCGTGGGATCCCAACAAGGGCTCTATCTTACGCAGCACGGACTACGGCAAGACGTTCACGGCTACTCAGCTTCCATTCAAGCTGGGTGGGAACATGCCAGGTCGTGGCATGGGCGAGGTGAATACGATCAGTCGCCTCTCTAAACTACACGCTTAACCCAATGCCAGCGCCTCCAAGTCGACCCGAACTTGAACTCCGTCTTGTTCTTCGGTGCACGCTCCGGAAACGGTCTTTGGAAGAGCACAGACAGCGGCGCGACGTGGGCAAAGGTCTCTTCATTCACCAGCACAGGAAACTACATCCAGGATAAGGTGAGCACGACTTATTACTAGGCGGTGCTGTTTCGCTGACTGCGTGCGACATAGACCGATACGAATGGCTACGCATCGGATATCGTTGGCCTTTCGTGGATCGAATTCGACAAGGCCTCCGGTACCTCTGGCAAGGCTACGCCGCGCATTTTCGTCGGTGTAGCCTCAAATGGAACTTCGAACGTCTTCATGACGAATGACGCTGGCGCCACCTGTGAGTAGCACTGCCCTTTCTCAGTGTCAGAATGCTTAACCTACTCCTATAGGGACTGCTCTTCCCGGCCAGAACACACAGTTCATCCCTCATCGCGGCGTGATTTCGTGTGTACTACATACTTTCTCCAACGCTGCAGGGTCTGACGCCCACCTGAAGTCAGGCAGAGCGTTCACTCTACGTTGCGTATGCCGACGGTGCTGGCCCGTATGTTCCCCATGATCTACATCTCAGTCCGGGGTCTTGACTCAAGATCTGAAGGTACGATGGCACCTTGGGGGCTCTCATGAAGTACAACATTACTGCTGGAACCTGGACCAACATCACTCCCGTCAGCGGTAGTGACCTCTACTTCGGGTTTGGTGGCCTCGCCGTTCGTCTCCTTCCTTTGCAACCGCCGAGACTATACTGACAGGGTAACAGATTGACCCGCAGAAGCCTGGAACCGTCATGGTGGCATCTCTGAACGCCTGGTGGCCCGATCTTCAGAGTGGGTTACATCTTGCTTGCCGTACGTGTAACTCCTGTTGATGTCGCGTGCCTCCCAGTCTTCCGCTCCACTGACGGCGGTGCAACCTGGTCGACGCTCTGGAACTGGGTTTCGTATCCGACCCTCGCTCGCAACTACAAGATCGACCAGTCGCTTGCTCCGTGGCTCGGTACCGACGCTAAGGGGTATGCGAGACTTGGCTACCCAGAAGGATACCTGCTGACTTGTATGTTTCAGCCCGACTGATGTTTCTGGCACTGCCGATACTAAGCAAGCTGGATGGATGGTGGAGTCCCTCAGCATCGATCCGTTTGACTCCAATCACTGGCTCTATGGCACCGGTATGACGATGGTCAGTGGCCCGCCTTCCTGTCCACAAGTTTATTGTTGTACTGACAAGCAAATCGTACAGTACGGAAGTGTAAGGAAATACGCACTTTATATCTGCCTTCGACTGACTGCTGGATATAGCGCGACCTCCTCCAGTGGGATGCAAAGCACAATGTCACCCTCAAGAGTCTCGCGGACGGTATTGAAGGTGACCACTATATCATGCAGGGTGCTACAGCGTCTAACTGTAGATCACAGAGTTCAGCGTTCAGTCTCTCATTAGCCCTCCATCTGGCCCTAGTCTCATCAGCGCTGTTGGCGACGACGGAGGTTCGTTCTTGTGACCTCACAGCTTCCACCTACTGACACGGCTGTCGCAGGCTTCGTGCACACCTCGCTGACGACTGCTCCAACTGCGTTCTTTATGAACCCGATGTGGGCAACGACTGGTGCGCGCTGCTCACACGGTTCCGCATACGGTGGCTGAGGATGTATAGCCGACCTCGATTACGCTGGAAACAAGGTGCGCATTGCACGCTCGAGCCTTCCTTGACACTGACACTAGTCATAGCCCACGAATATTGTGCGCATTGGCAACAACGCTGGTGCAGACACCAAGCAGGTCGCACTGTCCACGGATTCTGGTGTCACTTGGCAACAGGATTATGGCGCAGCGGACGGTGTCACGGGTGGAAAGGTTGCCTTCTCGGCTGACGGCGACACCGTCCTGTGGTGTACAGGCAGCAACGGTGTCATGGTCTCTCGTTACACCAACGCATTTACTGCAGTCTCTTCCCTCCCGTCTGATGCTGCGATTGCGAGCGACAAGCGCAACAACAGCATCTTCTACGCCGCGTCGGGCTCCAAGTTCTACATCTCCACCAACAACGGCGTGTCATTCACCGCGACTTCCGCGGCTCTTGGTAGCTCGACGTCCGCGTCCAAGGTCGTCGTTCACCCGTCTGTTACTGGCGATGTCTGGGTCAGCACCGACAAGGGTCTCTTCCACACGACCAACAGTGGCTCCAGCTTCACAGCTATCAGTGGCTTCACACAGGCGTGGGCTTTCGCTCTGGGAGCGCCGAAGACGACGGGCGGCTACCCGGCCATCTTCGCTGCCGGGAACTACAACTCCGTCGTTGGATACTTCAGATCCGACGACCAGGGTGTTAACTGGGTTCAGATCGACGACGCCGCTCACCGCTTTGGCTCTGCGAGCGCAAACTGCATCACAGCAGACCTTCGGCAAGTTCAGCATCGTTATGAATGACCTCTTTTCTAACGTCAGTGTCAGCACGTACGGCCGTGTGTACATCGGCACGAACGGTCGCGGTATCTTCTTCGGCGATGTGTCTGGTACTGCCCCGCCGCCAACCTCGTCCGCGTCATCCACTACCGCGACCGCGACCGCGACGTCGACTACTACGAGCCGCAGCACAACCGCAACAACCACCACGGCCACGACGACGACGGCGAGCACTACCAGCCGCTCTACTACGAGTGTAACGTCCACCTCGACATCCTCAGCACCTGCTGCGACGCAGACCGCTTACGGACAGTGCGGAGTGCGTATCAACGCTCTCACTTTCTGCGTCTTGCTAAACTACATTGCTCAGGGCACCGGTTGGACTGGCCCGACGGTCTGCGTAAGCGGGTTCAAGTGCACGGTCTCCAACCCCTGTGAGTGCTTGCGCTCAACTGGTCCAAGGCGCCACTGATTCTGTTCAAAGATTACTCTCAGTGCGTTCCTTCGTAAAAGGCGCGTGCGAGCACCGCCCGGAATTTGTAGTGTTTGATAGTGTAAATGTCTATGATGCAAGGAGAACAAAGCGGGGTACATGCGACTGTCCGACCTCGACACGAGCGTCCTGCGCCGACGAGGGTGCTCCCAATGGCAGCAACGGTGTCCGCGTCGACGAAGGCAATGCCAATGATTCCCATGCACCCAGACTCAAAAGAGGAGAAAGCAAAATTTGTGTGCGTGCAAGCTGTTGCTGCAGGGTCACCTCCAAGTGAGACGACCATTGCGCGCGCGTCGCCTTGGGTATCAGAGCGACGAGC
This sequence comes from Exidia glandulosa HHB12029, assembly GCA_001632375.1. NCBI lineage: Eukaryota > Fungi > Basidiomycota > Agaricomycetes > Auriculariales > Exidiaceae > Exidia > Exidia glandulosa. The sequence goes on from KV425913.1 coordinate 228,530, forward strand.
TTAGGTACCGAGCGTCAGTACGAATGAAACATTGTGAGCCGACCATAGAAGAGGCATACCTGGCTCTGCAACGCGTGCGTGGGGTTCGAACTCCCGTTTTGCTGTGCATCGCCGTTGGCAGCAGGATGAGGATCTCCTGCCTCGCTCAGGCGGAGAAGGAACTCCAGATCCCAAAGAAGTTGCGCTGTCTGCACCGACCATTGTCTGCTACTACCAGATATACCGGCGGCAATAGCGTGACCGAGGTCCTGTAGCGCGGCTTGCGTAGGCTCCTTCTCCTCCAGAGACTTGCGTGAAAGACCGAGTCGCTGGGTCGCGGAGATGATATGCGTCAGCGCCTCGATGAGAGGGCCAGACGGGTGTGATGGCAAGGGAACAGTAGATGTGGGCGACGTCGCGCTGGAAGACTGTTGCTGGTAGAGCGCTGCTGCCTTTTGGACAGTGACACTCCGCCAGACGGTGAGCGTGCGCGAGTGAACGGCGGCCAGTTTTGCTCGGAAAACTACATATGAGTGTATCAATTACAAAGTAACGAGACAGCAAATCTACTTGACGTACGAGATTCCGAGTTGGCAGTGAGGTTGAGATCGGACACAAATGTAGAAGACGTCGCGAGTTCGTGGCATATACGACCAATGAACAACAGGCCGTGCAATGCTACAAAGGGACCGTGTCATGAGCGTACAGTCAACATGCACCAAATGATGGACGAACCTTGGGAAGCTTTGTCCTCTTCGGCATCCAGTGCGAAGGTCAGAGAATCGAGCATATGCTCGCACGACCCGTCGGCGACAGGATCGTACATGGTACGCATCTCGACGGCAAGGTGACTGGCAATCAACCGTACAACGTCAGCACGCAACTTGAATACTGGAAAACTACGCACTCGGCTTCCAATACCGCCAAATCCGCCTTCTCTTCGGCTGCAAGCCTTTCCAACGTCTGCAGGAGACCGTGAAGAAGCGGCGTACGTCCGCTGAGCTTCTGCTTAAGCGCGGCTTTGTACGATTGGAAGGAGCTCAGCGCCAGCACTGGATTCGCGCCGACGAGAGACAAGGAAGGCGGGGGTTGTGAAGAGTACAAATGTGTAGTCGGCAAGATATCTTGGCCCAAGTCAGTGGATGTGAATGCATAGACAGGTGAAACAGTGTACAGACCTTGCTGGGCGTTGGCGCCATCTGCTCTGAGGACGTCCAGTGCGGCGCGCACGCCATGCTCCAGCGCTGTCTCCAAGTCGGCAAACTTGAGCTTCCACACCGCTGCTGCGCGCGTCTTACACGCCGCATCCAATATGCCCACAAGAGTTGCGCGGTCCGCGTCGAGTAGCATCCCCTTAGCGTTCGCAATATGCTCGAGAACCTTCGCACGCACGGCCCACAGCTCTGTGATGCTCGCGAGCGTACCGAACCACGCGCCAATGCGCGCCTGCACGTGTTCGACGCCGCGCGCGAACCACTCGTCCACCTTCGCGTTAAGGATACTAGGCGATATATGCGAAGACGAAGAGTCGAGATCGACATAGGGCCTGTACGACTGGATGGACGATGGGAGCGTGAGGAGGTGGGTGGATGACGGGAGCGTGGCGAGGAGACCCGGAGTGCTGATGCTCTGCGGATCCGCGGCAGCCTCAGCAGACGCCTCAGCGTTAATATCGCGAAGACGACGCTCAATGAGGGAGGTCGTGCTCGTGAGCGTGTCCGACTCAAATATAGCGCGCGCGACGCCAACGGTGCTGCTGAGCACGTCAAGAATAGAACTCAAGATGTCACTGACGTCCGACACCGCGTCGGGCGGGACTTCCAGGGTCGGGGTGCTCGCACTGTTACCGTACCCTAGCCCATTCGTCTCACCGGTACCAGCACCAGGCGTAGTGGCGGAGGAGCGCGTGAGGAGCGCGTTGAGCGTTTTGGAGCGCTGGGCAAGAAGATGCGAGAGCGTGTCGTTGAGCGGAAGACTCTCAAGCAGATGCAGCGTGACGAGCGTCGCGCACGTGTCCTCTGCGGCCATTTTGTGCTCGCGCAGCGCGTGGGTGGCTTTATGCGAGATGTTGGAGCGGAAGTGCGAAATGGAGTCCCACTGGCGCTGGACAAGCGGGAACTGCTCGAGCACGTCGATCCCCTTGGCCTGCCAGATGGTCTCCTCGTCCGTGTCGTCGGCATTGACAAGTGCGCGGTAGACGACGCGCGAAAGCAAGAAGAGCCAAGCTGCGTGAAGAAATTTCCGCTGTTCTAGGAGGTGCCAGAGGTGTTCCGGCGCGTCGAGCAGGAGTTTGATGTGCGCGGAGAGCGACTGCATGATGGCGAGCTGACCGTCTGCGTGGGGTCAGCGGGGACGTCGCTGAGATGTTATTGCGCGCACCGTCTTGTGCATGCCTTGGCGCGTGGGCGTGTATGGGCTGCGGCGTCGGCTCCTCTTGCGCGCAAGCCAGCTTCATCTCGCCGAGGAGAGCGACGACGCGGTCGGACGCGGCAGAGATGGTCATAATGGACGTCGAGGCCTGGAGCAGGTCGCGGTACCGCTCGCTGAGCACGGTGAGCGAGCGCGCAGCGACAGCAGGCTACGGTGCGCACCCGACCATGAGCCTGAGCTCCTCCTGCTTTGCGTCTGCCTCTCGCCTGTGCGCGTCTTAGCTCGTAATACTTGCAGCAGTTACACAACAACCCACCTGAACTTTGCCTGCACATTCTTGATCTCAGAGACAGAGAAACGGATGAACAGGTCGTCCGGGTCGTCGCGGCTGAGATCTTCCTCGCCCTTCGGCGTGCGGCCTGAGCTGGGGGAGAACGGCGGACCAGTATACGGGCTCGAGGCATCGTGGGCCGCGGCGACAGACGAGTTGATGGAGAGCCTGGGGCCCTTTGGCTGTGGGCGGCCTGGTACACGTTGGCGCGGCTGCATCCAAGAACACGGCGCTTAGCGGCCAACAACTCCGTCCTTCTCCTTCTCGTCGACCACAACAGCGCCGACGCACAAGCCATTCCGTCTTCTCTCTCAGATGGCCGTTGACTTGGGTTTGGGATGCGAGACCTCAATTTTGGAGTACTAGTCCTGGCAGTCGCATAATTCTTGTCGCCCGTATTCCGCGCCCTCCTCCACCGCGTCCGGACTGGTAGACACCTCTGGAGCTGTTGTTCTGGCTCATTCTTCGTGCTCCGGATCCACGGGAGATGACCTGAACGTCAAAACTGGGCGGCGTCAAGGACTACGTCACTGCGATGTCTCTGCTCCGCACCTTGGCTATAAGAGCCCGCCCTCTCGTCCAAGCTCGCACTCTCCTCCATCCTCGCTCCCATATTCTCGCACGAACTATGACTATCTACGGAAAGGAAGACGGTATCATCACCGCCTACAAAAACTACAAGCCAGAGGCCCAAGAACAGGACCTCCCGGGCACAGAGGCCGACATGCAGCCGCTCGCGTACCCGCTGGAGATCGAGTGCTGGGATAATGACGGCAACCCGTACCTCGAAGAATACCAAGGCAGCGGCAAGCTCAAGGGCACCAGCATCCTTATTAGTGCGCGACCTTTTATCTCGCATGCCCGTGCAGCCTGACCGTGGTTCTTCTGCAGCTGGAGGAGACAGCGGTATCGGGCGCAGCGCAGCTCTCATGCTCGCACGAGAAGGTGCAGACATCTCCATTGCGTATTTGCCCGAGGAGCAGAAAGAGTACGTTGTGTCGCACTTGGACGATATACCTGTTGATTATCCGCACAGCGCAGAATGGGTCAAGAACGCCGTCTCGAAGGCTCCTCATGGGTCGAAGAAGTGTCTCTTGATTCCCTGCGATCTCCAAAATGAAGAATCAGCGAAGAAGGTTATCGACGCGCATGTCAAGGAGTATGGACGTATCAACGTCCTCGTCAACAACGCGAGTAAGCAGATGAAGGAGAAAGGTGCGGAGAAGCCTCTGCCCATCCGATACGTTACTGACGCTGTCTGTAGAGTTCGAAAAGATCGACATGGCCCAGGTGCGTGAGCGGACATGTGTATCGGAACTTGTCTAACCACTAATATGCGCAAAATTTCAGGTTCGCTCGACATTCGAAAGCAATATACTCGGCATGTTCGCGCTCACAAAGTACGCCATACCGCACATCCCCCGCGGGGGATCCATCATAAACACTGCGAGCGTCGTCGCCTACCGCGGTACGCCGCAGATGATCGACTACGCCTCGACGAAGGGCGCCATCGTCTCTTTCACGCGCTCGCTCGCCACGCACCTTGCGCCGAAGGGCATCCGCGTCAACGCCGTCGCGCCCGGTCCTGTCTACACGCCTCTGCAGCCCGCGAGCCGTACGCCTGAGGAGATGGAGGGATGGGAGACGGGTAAGCCGCCGCTGCGCGGGCGTATGGCGCAGCCCGCTGAGCTCGGGCCCGCGTACGTGTTCTTGGCGAGCAACATGATGAGCGGGACGATGAGCGCGCAAGTGCTCCATCTCAACTTGGGCCAGTTAGCTGCATCTTAGTCGTATTACCACTTGCTTGTATAGTAGAAACCAACTTGGCAATCGTGAATCAAAAGACAAACACCAGCGGAGATTTCGCGCTTCTCTGCCTCCAACTTGAACGTCAACATGCCGCCAAAGCGCAAGTCAGCAGCGAGCAGCAACGCGTCTCCGAGGAAACGACGCCGGGCAGACACGACAGATTCCGACTCGGACGACGGAGAGGTGCACCAGTTTGGCGCTGCGACCAAGGACGACGAGCGCGATGCCCGCGCATTCTCGACAGCAGCCACAACAGCGACGCGCGCGACTAGATCTCTGCCGTTTACTGGGCCGTGCCCTCCCTTGTCGTCGTTTGCAATCCGCGTCGCAGCGGGCGCGATATCCAAGCTGTACACGGGCAAACGCGCGGAACGCACCAAGACGCAACTGCTCAGGGTGCCAGACCACGTCGTCCCGCGCCTCTTTGCGCAGCTGCGCGCGCTGCATCCTACCCTTCTCAACAATACCATCATATCAACTGTCTGTAATCCGCTGGACCATACCAATGCTACCGTCGTTGATCCATCTTCAATTAGTATTTCCTGAGAGGGAACGAGGTCGTCTTGACTGGCGACCTACCTGGCGTCTCGGCGGCCACTATTGCAGCCATTCCAAGACTCGGATCGCCTGCGACGCTGCATACGCTCGAGTTGAGTGGATTGCAGGCAAAGACGCTCTCAGACGACGCGGCGGCCAAGGTGCTTAAGCAGCTGCCAGCGCTGGAGAAGCTCGTCTTGCGGTGCGCCTGAAGTTCCACAACATCGACATCGCTAACGTCCGCAAAGAGACTCCAAAGGCGTTGGGCATCTAGCGGTGACCAGCGCGGCGAAGCATTGCCAACGGCTGCGCTTTGTGAACCTGAACTACACGCAGGCGACTGCAGACTCCGTGACACTACTCATATCCTCATGCCCGCATCTGACGACGCTCAAACTCGCGGCCGTCCTGCCGCTTAATAAGAGCGGGCTCAAACCACTTCTCGCGCTTGCCAAGCATGCCGTCACTAATACGCAACTCGTCGCCGGACAGAATATCGTGAACCTAAAGCTGCGCTCTCTGACCATCACCCCGGAGCCCGCGTATCGCGCACTGCTCTCGTTCTTCCCCAACTTGCGGCGGCTCGACCTCTCGCATACGAATGTCCACTTCAACGACGCGCTCGTAGGCGACGTCCCTCCCGCGCTCGAAAAGCTTGCGATTAACCATACGCCTACGACTGGCGCGGAGCTGTGCGAGGTCCTCGGCCGCTTCACGCACTTGCGCACGCTCAATATTGCTGCCCTTGGTGCGGGGAAGGGTACACCTGGCATGCACTCGACGACCATGTTCGCGTTGACGCCGCAAGTCCTGCGCGTCGTGACGAATACCCTTGCCGGATTCGAGAACCTGGAGAACCTCAGTCTTGCTGCGAGCGCGAGGCTCACGGCGCATGAGGTGGTGTACGAAGACCAATTATCCGCTTTCCAGGATTTCCTGGCGAGAGTCGGGCGGCGCTGTAAGGTTTGTTCTGTCGGACCGTCATGGTGCAGCAGTTATTGACTGGACATAATGACGATCGCAGTTCCTCGACTTAAGTAACATCTCGGATCTCAAGTCGCGCGACCTATCCACTCTTGTTGGCGACGAGGACGCGCCACCTCCAGCTCTTGAACATCTCCTCCTGTCGGGCTGCACGAAGATCGACGACGACGCGGCCGTGTTCATCGCATCGTGCGTCAACCTACGAGTACTCGAGCTCGAGAGCACTTCTATCCGCTGTGCGTACTCCGCGCTTGCATGTTCCATGCAGGGTTGCTCACACGCAGATGCTGGGCACAGCCGAGGGGGTCTTTCAGATTCTGGATCGATGTCAGAAGCTGGAGAGTATCGACCTTACGGGTTGCCGAGGCGTACGCATCCACGATCGACGTCGCATATTCGAGGTTCGCTGTCCCCCATATACATAGATCTATGTCAAATGCTAATGCATGGTGTAGGCGTGGGAAGCGGACAGAGGCGCAGGCAGTGGATGAACTCTCCCGATCCGCCGCTTTGAACCTCGGATAGTGCTATAGGTGTCGCTGCGTGTGGTGTTTGAGGACCGAGGTAGCCGCATATACATGGATTCGGTCCTGAAGCACTTCGTGCTCAGGGGGCGACTGCTCGGAGAGCAATGATTATGCTCAGCTATAAATGTATCGTACCTCGGGCCTGACGCGTACCTCTGAAGTCATCTAAAATTGTATTTTCTTCGGGAGTTGCAGTGTGAAGATACCAAATTCTGATGTTACCTCCCGCTTAGGTAACAGGCACATGCACAAGCATGTTTCACTCGCCACGGCGGCAACTACCGTCGTGTACTCTTTCTGTCGCGTTTGCTACATCCCATGGAACGTATACGGTATCAGGACGTGGTCGCCAGCACTGTCCACAAGTCCGAAGACAATCAAAGAAATGTCTCATGTAGTAAATGTACTCTAATTATCCACGCATACGTAGATCGTGACACGGCGTACGGCGCGACGCAACAACACTGACAGGGCAACAACATATCCAGATTATCCATCCCATCCCGTCTGATTTACATCTGAGGACGACGTTAAGCGGTGATATCGAGCCAATATAACGACAGTGACTGACCAGCCATTGCCAGAACGCCTCCGCCTTGTTCCTCGGTGGCGGGTCGTCGGTTCTTGGGTATGTAAGTCAGCGTTCGCCAATATCGGAGAATGGGCGTGACGTACTCCTCAGCCTCAATTTGTTCCAGACCAGTCGTGAAGTCGAGATGTTGCAGGGGGATGAACGAGGTCCTCTGCACAAGCCACGAAGCACCCCAAAGGATGAAGAACGCGAGGAAGGGCAAGTAGCTAAAGCGCAAGGTCAGTCGTCTAGAACATAAATGCTCTACCGTTGCTCCCTCACCTCGTGACGAATGTGTCAGTCGCCCAGTCTAAGAAGCCGGAAATAAGTAAAAACCACGCGAAAGTGGGAGCGACGCACGGCCGTTGATGAAGACTTGGAAGGCGTTGAACTAGGTTGCTATCAGGGCCATGCTCTATGCGTTCAGACTGCAACTCACGAAGCAGAAGATGAAGCACGCAATGCCCGCATACCAGGCCACGTAAGGCTGCATCTTGGACGCGAACGGCAGGGTCGCGCGATCAATGCCTTCGGCAAATCAGTATTCGCACCCAAGCGTCGCTGAGAGACACGAACCTTGATGCTTCATGCCGTAGTAGAAGCGGAGGTAGGTGATGCAAATACCCATCCAGGTGGTGAGACCCTATTGCCCGTGTTAGCAAACAGTACATCACGTCTTAAGATTTCGATAACATACGGCGACCGAAGTCATGTTCGCGAACCACCTAAGGGACAATGCTCATGTAAGTGAGCCATCACAACTGAAAAGACTCCCGCGCACCCGAAGACTTTGCCGGCTCCGCTGCTGACCGCCATGTACGACAGCAGACCGAAGCAGGAGCAGAAGATAATGGAGATGAGCGGGAGACCTTGGGAAAGGGTCAGCTGAATTGACAGAGGGAAGACTGGTCAGGCCTCACCAGATTTGGTGGTCTTGCTGAAGATTCTAGGCGCGTTGCCGGCGAGGGCCAAGCCGTCTGCAGAATGATGAGAAGCGCTACGTGGCGCTGAAGGCGGGCACATACAGAGTGCACGGGAACTGGTGTAGAGATCACTGCTGGCAGCGGACCAGGCACTCGTAAGAAGGGCGGCGTTGATTATGGAAGGAAGGACCTGCACAAGATGAGCCGGGGTTAGTGAACCGCAATGTAATGCCCACTTTAATGCCAGAGTTCTGGATAGCAATGACGAAAGGAGAACCACGGGCGTCCGAGTTGCCGAGGGAGAGACCCTTTTCATTAGACGGGACGAGGAGGCCGATGATGAACGTTCCTCTAAATGCAAAGTATCTGTGTGAGCTCCTGTGCGACTGCACGACAGTGCACTTACCCCATATAGAAGAGAAGGATACGGATGTAGACACGCTTGATCGCACGAGGGAGGTTGCGACGCGGGTTCTTGGCTTCGCCAGCGGCGATAGCAACAATCTCCGTGCCGATGAAGCTGAACGCAGCCTGGTTGATGCAAGCCCAGAAACCAAGGAAACGACCAGTCGCGCCGGGAATGTCGAGATACTGGGCGAAAGGACCAGGGTTCTTCCAGTAGCGGAATCCGAGACGATCATGGTCCGGGCCACCTCCAAGGTCCTACACAGTTCTCTTGAGGATGATACGTGTAGTGGATCGAAGATACTCACAATTACAATTCCGAGGATGATCAGACCAGTAATTGTAATAACCTGAATGAACGTGAGCGATACTCTCCTGCGTGTAGATGCCACGTGCCTTGATGCTCGCGAACCAGAACTCGGCCTCGCCGTAGGCACCGGCACCTGCAACGCGTATCAGCGATCAACGATGTCCGTTATCGCACCGTAGTACTCACCGAGAAGGTTGATGATGATAACAACAACAAGACAGATGGACACCCATGCGGCCGGGTTGACACTCTTTGTCCAGAATCCAATAATGATAGCCGCTGCGGACAGCTCGGCGGGCATTACGACACTGTAATGGAGTTAAGACGGTCCCAACGTGCCAGGTGAAAACACTCACGTCCAGTTGTACCTGTCACGCGCAAGGCTGTTCAGACGGGAGACCTAGAGAGCGCCTCGGCTTACCAGTAGTTCCTGTAACAAACACATTAGTTTCAGTCAGGAAATCGTTTGAAACTCGCTGACCATCCCATCGCAAAGCTCAAAGGGCCGTGACCAAAACGTTCCGCCAATTTAATGTGTCCGCCTATACAGCATGAATAGCGCATTCGAACACGAATAGTCAACACACCTTCAATGGGAAGATAGGCCACCATCTGCATGCGATTAGTCGTCTAGATCCTCAGGGTCCCGCAGAATTTGCGAACCTCTCCGAGAGAAACCATGACGGAAAAGCAAACCTGGATGGAGTGCCTGTCAGCGCCAATAGTCCCCGTCCGGGATTAGACGTCATACCGTGCCGACGATGCTGTATGCCAGCCACAAGCCCAAGGGACCTTTGGCGGGCAGGCGATAGAGCGAATGGAAGATCCGGGTGGAGAGGCAAGCAGAAGGTGAAGCGCCGGTCAGCACCATGTGGGACTATCAACGATGGATAACGCATACCGCCGTTGTCTGGATACGCGTCAGTCGACTGCCTCAAGGTATAGCAGCGTTACTTACGAAGGGCATTAGCCGTGCCGACAAAGAGACCCTATGAGACGCCAGTTTAGGGGATGAGGGAGCCCGACGAACTCGTGTGAGCGCACCGTGCCGATAACACCTCCGATACTCTGCCAGTGGTTAGCATCCAACAGGGTCAACCATGCTGAAGGAGCTCACGATCATCTATATGCTATCAGCTCACGAACGCGCTGGGATAGGGCTGCGTGCTCACCGCGATATGGCGATTTTTGAGCTGTCGCACGAGCTTGGGAGGCTCGGCGAGGCCGTGCGAGTGTACCGAGTGAACATCCGTGGGGTGGGCCTCCTTGTTGTAGGCGTCGCCCTTCTCGACGGAGTCGAAGGCGGGCGGTGGGTCAGACTTGAGGTCGGACATGGTGGGGGGAAGGAAGAGAGAAGCGATATGGCCGCGATACGGGACTGGCCACGCTTGTAGTATGTATAGAAGCGGGGCGTTGACAGGAAGCGCCAGGTCGGATCCTATTTTTGTGCCGCCCGTGATTTGGGCGCCGGAGGATTTTCCACTCTTGGCCCAAGATCAACCGAGCCGTGAGCTCCACGCGATGGCATCAACCCGCCTCACACGGTCACTGTCAGGACGACGGCACAGACTCCGAAGCCCGTATCTTGGCCTCGTCCAATGCTCTCCCCATGCCCAACCGCGCTACTTTGAACGCGACAACGGGCCAGATTGTCGCATTCTTCGTTCTCTGCAATATTGGACAGGTACGGCTCGCTTAGGGGCTGCGGCGGTCGCTATATCCCGCTGACATCTGTCAAAAAGATACTGCTTCTTGCGTTTCTCGCGACTGCATTCCTCTCAACGTCCATAAAACGTAGAGATGGCACAGTGCTTAACCTCTGCGCCTCTATGGCCTTGTGGGCGATCGGCGCGAATCTCCTCCTTTACGCCGGCCACTTCCCGACCGGCCACTACGAGCCCCACGAACCTCAGTTTCCCATCTGTCTCGCACAGGCAGTGATCATCTACACCAGCATCTGTGAGTGCTGCAGATCCTACAAATGCCAGACCCTGATGTCGCGCCCACAGCTGCGTATGTCTAGTCTTGTCGCGCCTCTGCAATCCCGCTGCATATTGACTGTCGCTCTGCTAGTGCGGCAACCTCAGTCTTTGCTCTCGTGCTCCACGTGCGCCTCACCGCTTGTTACGCGTTTCACGCGCTCCCCTAACCGTACCACGCAGCTGTGGTTCAGCGTCCATTTCACGAGCCTCGACAGCATGTCCCGGTGGCGTGGACCTTTCGTGCGTGAATCCGCGCCCCTCGTCGCATGCCTCTCAACAAACACACCGAGCAGCTCGTCGGTCTCCCGTGGTTTATTGGAGGTATTATGTTTATCGTTTCATTGGCAGTGCGTCACAATGTCGTGAAGAGGGATACCCGTTCTGACACCTCGAAACAGCGCGGACTCCAGGCCCGGGACACCGTAATTCTCGCAAGAGATGCCGTCTACTGTTCTGTAGGCGACCCAGTGTTCGTCCTCTCCCATCCGACCAGAGCAGCAGCCTAACACATTCCCAGCGGCAAGATCAGTGCAGGCATGTGCGGTATTTTCATCCTCGGCGCGCTCGTCCTCGAAGCCCACCTCGGCCTTGTCGTCTTCCGACGGAGTCGCTCGCGACGTATGACCGAACTGCCGCGATACTTTAATCTCCAGCTTACCCTCTACACGATTTACGCCGTCCTGACCATCATCGCATCTCTCCTCCTGCTGTTCTCCAAAACTCTCATCCCGTTCATCTTCATGTCGACACTCCCGCTCGTCGTCTATCTCCTCTTCGGGACGGGTCCCGACATTCTCCGCATCTGGTTCTGCTGCGCCTCCAGGGAGCGCGGGAAAGCTCTAGACTCGGCCGATTCGACCGAGCTGAGCAGCATCAGTCGCAAGGAACGCGGTGCCACGGTGCGTGATAAGAGCATGCCGCAGCTGCGCGTGATACTGATCCCTTATCTGCCGGCCGCACATGCAGTTACTCACGAGTCCTTACTCCATCATGTCCACAACAGCTTGGGAAACGACTCGCGCATAAGCATAAGCGCATGAGACCACCATATAATTTATGTATATTGGCAACACGGGATAGAAGGACACTTGTACAACGAATGGAATACATTCCCTTTTTTCCACTTTCTATGTGCTCATGACTACCCGTCGAAGGCGTCCCAGCTGATCCAAGGCTCCTCCCCTGGATGAAATCGTGCGCGGACAAGTTGGTATGCTGCCCGCTCAAAGCGTTGAGCGATGCACTGCCAGCTGAGCACGACGATAACGCTAGTAGAAGATGGGTAGTCAAGCACATGGCTCTGTGGCACGCGCTGCCTCTTGTTGCGGGGCAGCATCAAGCGCCTGACGGCCATGCAAGTTGACGCGGGCGCGGACGTAGAGACAGATCTCGAGGACGGTACGGAGAACAGCTCTTCGAAGAGTGCTTCGTCCGACACAGCGAAGACTTTCTCCGCCTGTGTGCCAGCGTATAAAGCGTGCTTCGGCGAGGGAGCCTCGAGTATCACCGCAAACGCTCTAGCAGAACGATACCAGATCGTAAGGTGTCTACCTCCATCCGCAGGTTCGCCGAAGAACGTCGGTAGCTGGAACGGGCTGGTGGACACAAGTCGTACTGTCACCCCGAGCTCGGGCGCGCGTGCCCGTAGAAACGCTTCTACTCTGCGATGAGACCACGCTTCGGCCCAGCTGGGAGGCTGCCATACGAGACCGCCGCACGCCAAAGACGAATCCTGGACGCGGTTCTGCACGGCTACGAGCTCCTGCTCTAACGCAGGATCACCATATGGCGCTGGGCGCTGGAATATGTCGATGCCTTTGACGTAGTGCAGAATATACGCCTGATAAATGATGCGCAGGCTCGTCAGCAGCATGGAGAACGGGGTCTGCACGATCGTCCAGAGCACATTCGGCGTCGTAAGCGGGACGGCGGATACGACTATTTGCGAGGCGCTGAGCGTGACGCGGGGCTCTTCTTCTGAGGACAGAACGTGCAGGTTGATACGAGGTAAAGGGAAGGGTACGCCAGTGCGGGCGTAGCGAGGTGATACGTCCGGGACGACCAGAGAACATTCGTAGAAGCCGCCCCTTTCGATGAATGGGGAGACGTGAAATTGCTTTGGAAATACCCACTGATGGTCATATCTGGAACATAAACGATCAGAGCGGGAACTGTGGCGTTCTGGACTTGTACAGACCCTGACCCCTGTGCACGCTGTGCAGAATCGCTGTTCAGCTCGAGCACGTACGCATGCCTCTCGCCAAAGGTATTGTGGACCTGGTTCGGTATCATGTCAGACGATGCAGCAGACGGTAGGTAGGATCGATGCACATGCCTCCAAGACAGCGACAATACATACGCCCTCTGCATCGTAGCAGAACCATACGGTCAGCGGGTTCATCTGGGCACCGAAGTATGTGGGAATAGCGAGCATCCACACGTCGTCGACGAGGTCTGCCACATCGCCGAGCACGCGTCTGACAACGACAGAGAGTCTCTGGCCGAGATCTCCGCTGCTTGTCGTTGGCGTCAGGAAGTCTGCCGGTGAAATGCCCATGCACCGCAAAAGGCCAGACCGCCCGTAGCCAAAGAGAAAGCCAGAGAGTAGGTCGAGTTTCTGGCTTTCCAAATGGCGCAGGGACATCATGAAGGAACGGGTCTCGTAGTAGAAGCTGTGCTTGGATTGCGAAGGCAAGCGTCGAGCATGGTAGACCGAGTTGGTGACGATGTAGCCTGCGCCATCGTGTCCTGCGCTGGACGACATCCGCGTACAGCGATACAGCGCGAAGGAAAGCACCAAGCAGGTTATGGAAACGACAGCGTCCACAGCGACGACTGGAAGCTCTGTGAGGTTGACCGGCAGCGCGAATGGGGATGGTACGGCGGTCATGGCGGGCGGTGCGAAGTGGAATGGCCAGAGCCAGGCCGTTGCGAGGAAGCAAGGGGTGATTGTGACATTTTGAAGGGGCTCGTCGCGCTCGGGTGCGGTTGGCCAAACGCGAATTCGACTCCGAGTCCGCGCCACACGACCTCAAGGATGCCAAAAAGCTCAAAGAAACGCAAGGAAAAGGCTGCAGACTTCTCCGTAAGTCCTCCCGTCCAATCTGAGCACGTGATCTGACTTGTGGTTCAGAAAGCGAAGCTCAAGCTGGGCAAGGGGAAAGCAGCGGCTTCCAATGCCATCGACACTTCCTTCAAAGCGCGCTGTGCGTCCCGACTTCCAGCATAAATCCACGCGCTGACATATAAGGTTTAGCGATTAACTTGCCCAACCAGAGCATCACCGCTGAGCGCGACGAGGATGAGGACGACGCTCCGAAAACGCGCCGGCACCTCGGCATCGACGAGCTCTTCGTTCAGCTCAAACACTATAATGCCACGGTCCGCAAAGGTGCGTCATTGTGAGCTCGTTACCTTGAGCTGACGGTCTGTGTAGATGCTATCGCTGGTCTGAAGGAACTCTTCAAAGCACACCCTGAACTGCTACAAAGTCACATAACGCAGACACTGCGCTTCTGTGCACCCCTCGTGGCGGATGATGTCAGTTCTCACCACCCTACGAGACTGGCGCGGTGCTGATTGAGTTAGGAATCGACCGTGCGGAAGGCTCTGCTTTCGCTGCTTTCCTGGCTTTTCGAAACCGTACCAACCGTACGACCCTACCATCCTCAACTTTACACATGCTCACTCAGTACAGGATAAGATACGACCACACGCGCCGACTCTTCTTCTCTTCGTTACCTCTGCCCAGACGCACATCTTCCCTGAGATCCGCGTCGACGGCGTGCGTTTCCTGGATGCCTTACTCGCGTCCGTGCCCGACGTCGTCACTCGCGCCTGGGCGGACGAGTCCTCTCCGTCGAGCAGTAGTGCTGCGGATGGTCGACGTGTATTGAGTGGCTACCTTGCCTTGTTGAACGCAAGTTCGACCTCGAGCGATTCGAAAGGTCTGCCGTTTACGTCGTCGAAGAATCTCACGTACTGACCCAGCGGCACAGATGCTAATGCTCCATCGACCTCTGGTGCTGTCCTTTCACCTGCCGTGCGTCTCGCTATCATGCTTACACGCGTCACCGAGCTGAGGTTTAACAGTCGCGACTATTGGTCCTGCGTTCGCTATCGACTTTCCTTCGCAACGCGCTCGAGACCGGGACATCGTCTTCCAGAACGCCTGTCTGGTTCCTTTCGTCCTCTTTCAGTAATCAGCAAGCATTCGACGCGTTTACCCAAGTATTGGGAAATTCCAAAACTTCCACACCCGCCGTAACGATATGGACACCCGAATACGATGAATCGAGCAGTTTCGACTTCGTAGCGGATGCAGGCGGCGATGCGTGGTCGTTTGCACACATTGTCGACTCTGTTACAGCCGCGGTCGCCCTGCAATCGAGTGCCGCAGGCTCGAGTACCGGCGCATCTGCTACCAGTACAATTCGGACCGCCGTAAGCCATATTGGAAGTTACACGCTGCCGTGCATGCGCTGATTCATGGAACAGGATCTTGCCCATACGTTGCAACCCATCTTAACCGCGGCATTTTTGGACGGCGCACCCTCGTTGCAAGCGGTGACATCTCGCATGTCGTCAGCAGCCCAGTTGGACATAGACACCGTTGTCGCTGTCGCGGATGTCGTGCGCACGCTTTACGTTGCGATATTCAGTGGCGCCAGTCTGGTGGGTGTCATGTCATTTTCGCGACTTGTCTAACGCTCCATTCAGCCTGCAACGAACTTGAACGTCGCATGCAACGACTTGCGGTCCGTGCTGTCCTACATGGACCCTCACTTCCCGTTCCACGTCGCCAGCAACTATGACCATCAGGCAAGCGCATTCGCCTCTCTCTTAGCAGTATACATGGGCTGACGAGTCTCTAGATGGCACACGCAGTTCAACGACTCAATCTCACATACTGCGAACTGACAGGCCTATACGCTCTAGTGCAAAGTACGATGACCACGAACGCGACCAGCTCTAATCGTGGCCGGCGAGGGGCGAAGAGCAAGACACCTCGGAAGCAGACATCTACGACGTCTGCCCAGATGGAACGCATCGCAAACTTCATCATCGACCTCCTCGACATGGTTCGCTACTACATTTGACCATATTTAAACAGCTCACCGATCGCGTCTTGCAGGGCAAAGTCTCCCAGCCGATCCAGGCGGACGCCTATCGGTCGCTGTTACCCAGCATCTGGTCTCTTCTGAATGCCGATTCTGATCCTAGCGGGTCGGGCGAGGCGCTGCAACAACGAGTTCTCGCGGCAACGGTGCAGCATGCGATCCAGACGCAGTCCACGGGCGCAGTGAAACCGCTCGCTACTGTTTTCGTCGCTCAACTGCTTCTGGTGCGTTGATGCTGCTGCAATTCCGCCATCCTGCCGCTCACGCAAGAGCATAGCTTCAATACGAACCTCAGTACTGCGGTGCCTTCCGTATCCCGGTGACGTTGACAAAGGAGCTGGAACGTTGGCTTCAGGAGCTGCCGAAGTTATGCTGGGAACTTGGGAACAGCCATCTTCCCCTTACCGAGGCAAGTTCGCAGTCTCTACTGTGTACAAACCCATGTCAGCTGACATCTCGTTACAGACGATATTTACGTTCCTGTTGCGTTTAGTACAACGCGCACAATTGCCACCTCCAGTTCGTCGTTATTCCGCTGCCCCAGCTCAAGTGCCAATTTGACGCGTGCACAGGTTCTGGCTTCGTTACGAAGTCGTTTGTGTCCATATTTCATGATCTCGCACGCAACGCGTGGCAAGCTGCAAGGACCATTCGCGAAATTACAAACCGCGGGTTCCACGAGAGGAGCCGGAAAGCTGTCGCGATTGGCGTTGGATCTCGCCGTAACACTTGCACACGGCGAGGATGCCCAGGAAGAGCTGAGAACGGCTGTGCAATGGGCAACTGCCACGACAGAGGAGTCGGCGTTTGTACTGTAGATATCAGCGACTCGTATTCCTAATGTTGATCCACACATTGGCAGTACGACTGCGGGGTTAAGTACTTGTAGTATGACAGCAGTTACGTTGACATGGGACGGAGGTACCGAGACGATAAACAGAGAGAATGACGGCAAGGAGAGACGAGGAGAGTG
This sequence comes from Exidia glandulosa HHB12029, assembly GCA_001632375.1. NCBI lineage: Eukaryota > Fungi > Basidiomycota > Agaricomycetes > Auriculariales > Exidiaceae > Exidia > Exidia glandulosa. Next base: position 245,351 of record KV425913.1, read on the forward strand.
CATAAACCCGTGAGATAATTTTGGCACAGATGAGACCGATCCGGAGGACAGAGGAACGAGCGTGATACAGCAAACGAATGTGAGGCTAGCAATGATGATGTGCAGACGGCGCGAGAGATGGAGACTGAGTATGTGTGACTATAGTGATGCGATGGGCGATCCGTGGTGTATGAAGACAGAGTTTGCTGACGACGTGAGACTGAATCAGGACTTGAGTGCTGGGACATGAAGGTTGATCGCTGCAGAGTATCAGTACTGGATCCAAAAGAAACCGTGCTTCACGAACCGCGAGACCAAGTCAATGCTTCCGACGTCGACGCAGTCTCGAAGTACAGAATCGCCTTGTTGTCCACTATACGAAGCACTGCGACAACAGTGAGCACAAAACATACGTCAAAGCGAATGACATACCGTTGCCGTGCACGACACTCGCAGGTTGGGGAAGAGTCTGCATTCGCAGAACGGCCCACAGGTCCACAAGTGTCGCAGGATCCTTACCACCCGAAGGATCCTTGCAGAGCACGAGAAGATCGTTGCAAAGGATGGCGACAAGGTACCGGGGCGTCAATTCGGGGATGAGGCAGTCGACCTGAACGATTGTCTTCTCTCCGCCCGGGTTGACGACCTCGGAAGACGTCATGGATTTGCGCACGACCCGCGTTAACATGAGATGACCATCCATGATAAGACGTCTTCCAACATGAGATTAGCTGGTGGACATGCGTTCATAAGAAATGGCTTACCGGTGTGGCTGCACCAACGGGCTCGGGAACTTGCCGCGAATCTTACTTTGCCACTGCACGAGCTTCTTGCGCCATTCCGCGTCGCGCTTCCCCTCGTTCATGTTGTTTGCCAGAGACGAAATTTCAACAAGTGCACGATCGAGCGGGTCATCGTACGTGTTGGGCTTCGGCGGAGTTGAACGGACAAGCTCCTCCAGCAGCAATCGATACCGTGGTATGCGCTGGATCGGAAGTAGGAGATACCCTTCCAGGTTGAGCTGGCTATGACGCGGGTGGACACGACAACGTTTCAGGTAGGTCTTGATGCGCTTCCGCTGGTTTGTCGACAGCATATTACTCCCTGACTCTACCGGAGGCGAAGGAGGGCCGTTCGTGCCAGGAGTGCCAGCGGGTGTCGTGCTTTGCGAACGAGAGCTCTTGGTCCAATCTTTCAGGCGGTGTATTGAGTTGTCGAAGTTGCTGGGAAACATGAGCATAGAAAAGCCTGAGGAGAAAGAAGACATACTTGATGTACGTCGAATACATCTTCATGAACGCTGCATGCGAGAGGAAGACGTTGGCGATTGTGATCGCCACCATGGTCGATACGTGGCCATCTTCATCGTCGGTCGCGGAAAACAGTGGTACTGCTGCGGCTTCGAGAGCAGGCAAGAAAGACTCCTTGTGGAACGAAAAGAGGCTCTCCAGACCGTTGAACACGATCTTGCGCTCTGATGCTGGCACAACGGTCTCCTTGCCTGTCGCATTGCCGAGGACGGACACTGGAACCGCAGCGGCTTTGATGTAGATGTCGACCAGCTCTTGCAGGCCCTTGACATAGGTGCGCTCGGTCCTGAAAGCGAGGTGAGTGACTCCCAACATTGAAGCGAGGCAGATACGTACTCTACGATCTCGCGCACAATCATCCTACGCTTGCCCTTGTCGTCCTTATACTTCTTCTCATCGGTAGCCTCAGATGCATCCTTCGGATCTGATGACGAGCTAGCAAACGACCCATCCGAAACAACGCGTTCGCCAACGGTCGGCCTCCGCTGTCTTTGAGACAAGTCGTCCATCCCAACAAGACTCATGTCCTGGCTCAGAGCAGCCAGCAAATTTACGCTCGACGTGGCAGTGGACGAAGGACCTGTCGCCTTGCTGGCGGCGCCGAGGTCGGACAAGTCTCGTAGGTAGGCCATGACCGAGCGTAATGCGCGCGTCTGAGGATTTGCAGAGGCGGGGGGCATAGCGCTCTGTGGCGTGGGATCAGAGAACGGCGACTTCACCATGTCCGTGTCCGTGCCGGGATCGTCATCCCCAACAGCTGTCGAAGACCGACTCGAATTCGATGGGATCGACAGCGGCGTCAGCGTATCGGCACTCGAGACGATTGACGGTCGGTCGATGGGCAAGAACGACCGCCGTTTCGCTGACCGCGGTGTCGAGCCAGGGGGGAGGAGGAACGGTGAAGGAGGCGACATCGCAGGTGCAAGTTGCAGCGACTGCGTAACCGGTATGGCAAGGGATGGTACAGAGGGCTGGCTGCGAAGGAGTGGGCCAGGGCCAGGCGAGGGATTGGGACTAGGGGCGAACGAAGAGGTCGCGGATGAGGACGATGAACTTTGTATGCCCATCGCAGCCAAGTCCATACCGGAGTCCCCGCCACCGAGGGAACGCGCTGGCCGAGGTGGGGAGGTATGATCCCCGCCCGGAGTCTTGGGGCGCGGGGGCGACATTGCCGCGGGCGTCGGTGACGAGGTCTCCGAGCGTGTGGCCTCCGCCTTGAGCTTGCCCATGCTCATCTTCTTCAGGAAGCCCCACTTCCCCTGCTTGCCCTTGCCATCCTTGTCGACGGGTACGGTAGCCTGCTGTGCGGAATGCACAGACGTCAACTTATCGTCGGACCAGATGGACTGCGTCGTATGCGCGCGCGCCATCCGGCGGCGGCTCGAGACAGATCCAAACTTGGCTGCTCGGTCCAAGTCCTCGTTTACGTCGAGCTCCGCATTCAGGTTCGCAGGAAAGATGTTCTGGTAACGCGAGAGTGCCGCAGACGACCCGTTGCGCGACATCGGCGGGCGCCCTTCGGCGGTGCTGCTGCTACCTGCCTCCAACGCCTGGCGCAACTCAGCGGCAGAGCGCATACGTCGTAACGAGCCACGAGAACCGCGCGATGACGTCTGCTCGTCTGCAGACTCGTCGTCTCTGTCCGCACGACGAGAGGAGCCCGCCGGTTCGAGGGCTGCGAGATGCTGCATGACGGCTGCGTTCCGCGATGGGCGGCTCGGCGCGGTCCCGCGACGCGTGAGCGCACTCCGTTCGGAAGAACTGGGCGATCCCGGAGATGACGGTTGCTCGTACATCGACTTGGGCTCGTACATTGACTTGGAATGCATTTGCTGTGCAGCGACGCGTTGCTGATGGTCGGAGTAACGCACGGTATGGTCTTCGTGCTCCGCCTCTTGCGGAGGGAAGTATGAGGTAGTGGTAGGGTCAGCACTGGTCGGCGCCGAATCGTCAAGAATGCTGTCAGACGGGTACGTTCCCAGCGATGGTGTGTTGGGTGGATACATCGGGGTCATTGGGACCTTGGTCAGGAGCGGCTGCACAAGGGCCTCCCAGGGACCCGTGAACGGGTTGCCGTCGACGAGCAGCGTCTCAAGCGTGGGCAGTAAGCAGAGCCACGCGGGCAAAGCGTGAAGCTTGTTCCGGCGTAAACTTAGTGTGTGAATGTTAGACAGCGATGAGAGTGCCGGCGGAATCGAAGACGTCTGCAAGCCCGTGGAGTCCGCGATGAGCACGCGCAGTGAGGTAAGGTTGGAGAGGAAGGCCGGGAGCGCGCGAAGGGGATTTGCTGTGACGTTGAGTTCCTCGAGATTAACGCACGAGGCGAGCGGCGGTGGGAGGGTGACAAGGAAGTTGGCGGATATGTCGAGCGCAAGGAGAGTACTGCTGATGTTGGGCAGTGCCTGCGTGAGGAAAGCTGGAAGCGAATTGGGAGTTGACGATGAGGCGAGGAGCAGATGGGTGGTGCCTGCAAGCACTGATCAGCACGAGACGCGATATCGCGAGCATGAGGTGTGGCGTACCCGGCGCGATGTGTAGGGCAGAGACAGGCACCCCCTGGCCGTGCACGATCAGCCCTCGTCCCTCCTCAGCCAGGGCGACGGCGGCGGCGCGTCCATACGCCTCGTCGTGTTCCGCTTCGTCGTCGGTAGTGAGAACGTCGTCCTCCTCGCGCTCGTCGTGCACATGCCAGTCATAGCTCTGCTTCGGCTTGAGTTCCTTTTCGTTGGTGACCCAAGAGCTTGCACGCGAGCGTGTACTGCTGGTGTACGACTCCGACCAGCGACTCGTCTCGGCGTGGCCGTTCTCGTGCGAGGACTCGGAGCCCTGCCGGTCGAGCATGTAGTGCGCCTTGTCGACCTCGGGCGGGTAGTGGAGATCTACCAACTCGCTGTACTCGTCGCTCCCGGGCATCGCGACCCTCGCGTGATCTATGGCGGTGCTGCCTGGCGAGGTGTATGCTGACGATCGCGTGGAGGTCGAGCCGGACATGCTGGAGGTAAGGGACGGGGGCGCGTTCGGGTAAGGGTCTGCGCGAAAGAACGCAGGCGTGTCGGGCATCGGCGGAGTGTGGTAGTCGAGCCTGTGGGAGGACTTGTGCTGGGACTGCGGGCGCGAGCTGGGCGGGGTATAGGACAGCGCGTGGACGAGCTCTGTGCCGGCGTCGCTGATGGAGCGCTGCTGGGCGCGCGAGCGACGGGCGGTTACGGTCGAAAAGGCGTCCTGGTGGCCCTGAACGTGCGTCTGGCTCGGTGTCGGCGCGCGTGGCCTGTCGAGCGGGCTCAGAGGGCTGGGCGGCATGGGCGACATGAGCACGGTCTCGTCGTGATCTGCTCGCCGGCGTTAGCTGTAGCTGGCACAGGGACGCGCGACGGACCATATGCGTCGTGGCGCGCGAGCTCGTTGCTCGTTCTCCAGCCCAGCGTGGGCGAGTCTGGCTGGTCCATACTGCCCGGCAATTGCGACGCGGACAACGAATTGGCAGAAAGTAACTGTCGGCAATCGCCAACTACTACGCTCGGAGCAGCGGCGCGCTACCCACTTGCCAACGCAACGCTTCTCAAACGGCGATCAACCAGCCACAGCCCTTCCCAAAGACTCCAGCAACAAAGAAAATCCTGCCTCTCTACCTCAGCGTCATCCCCGGGGTATCACAACAACAAAAACACGCGCGACCTCCACGCGATATTAGCTCCATCTCCCTAGAGCCAACCCATAGCACAAAGGGGAAGTCCCCACACATCCCAACCGTCAGCGCCTGCAGTCAAACAAAAAATGTCCAATGTGTCGTTACTGTTACTCTACACGTCGCAATGTCCTTTAGCATGCTGTCGTTGCAGAAGGAACGGATCGATAGGCGCGGCCATATCGCCTGCATCTCCGCTACGCTAGTCCCGCGTCTAACCCCGGCGCGTCGAGTTGGCGTCGTGCGACGACGAACTCTGCGCGTACTCGGTCGCAAAGGCGTACGGTTCGCCCACACGGGGTGTCTTGCGCCCAAACGAGCCTTCTGCTGCAGATTGCGAACGCCAAGCACAAAAAATGCGAAATCAGAAAGCAGATATTAGCAATCCATGCCCCCCTAATGTTCGCGCATGCACGAAACACGCACCGGGATGGTACTTGGTCTGCTCGGGCGCGACGACTGTCCCGCTTGCGGCGCCACCAGAGCCAAGCGTGTCGGAACGCTGCATGTACCCGCCCAGCTTCGGCGTCGGCGACTCCGTTGCAGTACGGGCCTGCGGAGGATACGCGCTGTAATCATACGCTGTAGTCCCGCCATACGCAGCCTGCGCCGCGTAACCACCACCGTACGGCTGCGCTGCGGCGTAGGGGTCACTGTATTGGTCCACAGTAGGCTGCCGACTGCGAGGCGGTGCGGCGCCGGGAGGGAGACTTCCAGCACCCGCACTGTTCTGACGTTCGTGTTGCTGACCGTAGCTTGGCTGTCTGCCGTGGGGCTGGTTGTATTGCGTTCCGTAGCTGTTCTGGCGAGAGTGCGGCTGACCAGGACCATAACTGTTCTGCCGACCATGCGCACCACGGCCTGCAGAATTGTCCGGACGGGTGTCCCACGCGTCGCCTGGCTTGCGGTCGGCGAGCTGAATGTCATTGGGACCGCCGGCGACATTCGCGTTAGCAAATTGCAAGCTGTAGTATTTCGCCTTGTCCGCCCGCTGAGCCGAACCGTACGACGATACCACACTGTACATGTACGCCTGGAAATTCGTCAGCTAACCGTTAGGCATGCAGGGGCTGCGTTGTGCCCCTCGCGGCGATGCGTGTAACCCACCTGCATGGTGCCCATGACGATCCAGAGGCCAGCAAGACAGCCAATGCCGACCCAGGTAAAGATGTTGCACACAGTCTCGCTTTCGCCGTTGGCTGTCCCGTCAAGATCATCGGGTGTCGAGTAAAACGCCTTCTGGCACGCTTTGACCGCGTCCGAGTGGTGCGAAGCGGAGATGCCGATGAACGTGGCGGCAATAGCGAAGGCTACGAGCAGCAAGAGTGCGTGGAGAGGCGTATAGCGCGAGAACAAGGCAGACTTCTGGCGCGAGACGCCGATGAAACCAACTATCTGGACGGCGGCGAGGAGATAGCACACGGCGGCGAATATTATGGGCCCGAACGAGGGCGCATTGTATGATACAACTGCTCGAATTGTCAGAGCTGCAATAGTACAAGCCAGCTGAACGTACTGGATGGAGAAGCGAGAACCAGTGTGCCAGCCACAAGCGCTGCGAGGAACTGCTCGATGAGGGCTGCGTAGATGCCGACATTGATCATGGGAATGGCGCAACAGCAATAGTCTCGCGCCATGGCGAGCGTCGTGGATGTTGAGTAGAAAGTAAGAGAGAAAGGTGTGTGAAGCTGCGGAGCGCACCGCCCAAGCACTGCAGGACCGGGCGGGTGACGCTCCGCCCAGCCACTCACTTCCGCCCAGTCATGTTCCTCCGGCTCGCGCTCGCTGCCCTCGCCGTCCTCCCCCTTGCCGCCCGCGCTGCTGCCGTCGGCCAGACCGTCGTCGCGCTGGGCAGCTTCTCGGACAAGGTCCAGGTCATTGATTGCGGTGCGTCGACTCATCTGCGATGCCACCAGCCCCTCATAACTGACATGTTGTGAACGGTCTGCAGGCGCTCCAGAGGACGCTGTTCAGATCCAGTCCATTGAGATCTCGCCGGACCCGCCGAAGGCTGGCGAGAACGTTACAATCATCGCGACCGGCCTCGTGCAGCAGCAGCTCAACGTGCGCAAGTCTCACGCCATACCCTCGCATCCCTACTGAACTTGCTGCAGCCTGGCGCATACGCAGACGTGACCGTCAAGGTCGGCCTTATCAAGCTCCTGCAGAAGCGCTTCGACATCTGCGAGGAGGCAGAGACCGCCAACGCGACCGTCCAGTGCCCCGTCGACCCGGACACATACACCATCGTCCAGACCGTCGAGCTGCCCAAGGAGGTCCCGCCAGGTACGCGCAACGCAGTTCCTGTAGCCAGTGCACGACGGCCCGCTTATCGCGTCCTGAACAGCCAAGTTCGTTATCAACGTTCGCGGGTATACGGACGCCGAGGACCCCATGGTCTGCCTCGACCTCAAGCTTGACTTCCTTCCCAGCAAGCCCAAGTTTATCAGCTGGTGATCGTCGCAAACCCCTCGTACCGCTGCTGTTCATGAACGTACCTATCCTCTTGCGCGTCGTCCTCCGCTTCTCTCGATTGGCTTATCTGCGACCATTGTACTATCACGCATCTTGACATGCCCACCCGCTCTCCTCCATCCTGTCTGCTGCTAATGATCCAATACATGACTGTGCTGAAGTGATTGTTGCAGTTGTTCCATCCCAGCCGTCAAGACATTCGACGTGCGAACGCCGAAAGTTGCGCAGTCACTCGACCTCGGAGACTTTACCGCTCTTCCAGCGGTACTCGGCCTCATCTTAAACACTTCATCGGCTTGGCAGTAGACTTCTGGTGGATGCAGTGTCTTTGGGAGACGCAAAGGCGCTCATCGTACTTCCCACGGCCTTCCTTCCTCCCGGGTTCCCTGGCAGCCAGCACACCCCCATGCAATGCCGACCTTTATCAAACAAAACTACATATGAACCCTCATACACCCTGTAGGAGGTCCTGAGCGTCATGTCATGGGGCTCTGCGTCACGATGTTGGACAACGTCGGGTCACTGGGAATCCGTTCTTCCTGGCTACAACCTGTCTCCGAGCTTCTGTCGGCACTCCATAACCCTCTCAGCTGTTTGGACTCGCGCGCTCCGGGCTAGATACCACATGCCGCGTGGACTGCCTGTCTTGTCCGTTCTATTCATACAGGCGTCCCAGACGGCACACGGGGCGCCAGATCTTGCGCTCACGTTCCGTTCTGGCGATTACACGTAAGTATACCTCTCACCGGCCACCCTGAGCGCTCGCTTTCTTGCGAGAAGAGTCTACGGGTACGAATCTATAGTGGACGGAACTTGTACGCGTCTACAGTCAGCAAATCGCTTGTTATTACCTACTGGGAACACGGGCTTCCGTTCTTCGACGTAACTTCGTATACCCGGGTAGACTGACTTGGTAGGTCTCTTCCCATACGAGTGGTCGATCATCTGTTTGCTGCTTTCGAAGTCACTGCACCTTTCTTGGGCTTGTGGCTGGCGTGACGAACGTCTCGGCAACACCCTGACTCTTTGTTGCGTCCTCCGTCGATGTTTCCTGTCGACCGGAAACATGGACACTCCGTCCATTGATGCGCCAGCTGAGAATTTTGTCTTCTTCGAGTCGGGGCTGTGGCGCACGTCAGCGGCTAATGTTGATACGCCTCAGGCTGCCGAGTCGAGTCGACGCGACAGTGACCGGACTCTCCCGCAGTGTCGCCTTCAGCCACCAGTATTTCTCCGAGCCGTCCCTGCATCTCTTCACTCCAGAACATCAGTGTATCCGATGCTTGTAGGATTGCATCTCAGATGAGATGCAAGGTGTGCGTGGGGACTTGTTCGCCTCCCGAACAGTGGCGTTCTGCGAATCGAGGAGCAGTGGATCGAGCAGCAGTACCAACGTTCCACTACTCCTCGATTCGCTGCGGACTACTGGATTAGTCTCAGGTGACCTTCATAGTTGCGCCTACAGTCCATTCTCCGGAGAAGAAGTTTAGCGGAGGCGCTGGATAAGTCCTCAGCGCCGTGAAGTTTTATGTAAGTCCTACATGTGCGATTACCGATGAAGACGTGTCTTCAGGATACGCAGGTCAGGTGAACGGCGCAGTCAGCTGTAGCGCTGGGAAACGTCAATATCTGGAGATGACACCTGTGGATGGAGTCTACACTTGGCAGCCCAGACGCGTTCCGCTCGGCCCCTCTCAGGCTTGCTGCGAAGAAGTTGCCTTTCCCTACGCTCCCTCACGGGGAATCAGGGGCATGTGTTGCGATAAGATGTCAGTAGCCCTTAATGCAGTATGGGGTGGGTATCGTTCAGATTGCGACCCTTGCCTCAGCGAGGCAAGAGTGTCGCTTTCAGCTCGCGATCGGTTCCTAACATTATCCGAGTCCTATGAACGCTACACTTGATGCCGCGAATGCCGGAGAGGAGGAGAATACGAATAATGCGCGGGAGACGTTTGAGTTGCAGGGATCATGACATGCCGTGGAAACAAGTAGGTCTTTGATCATGACGCGATCAGATTCCCATTGCTGCGCTCCACCTAACGCGATGCTTGAGGCCTCACTGGCAGGAGCTCACTGGACCTACAATGAAACGAATAGTACATGCAATACGCTTCGCAAATGGCAGTGATATCTGAGCGCGTGCGCATATTCGATTTAAATACATTCATTGATACAAGGGCACAGAGCACTGGCACTCGCTTCAGCTCTCGTCAAGTTCCAACGAGAAGCTGCCAATCTTGAAGATGCGACGCATCTTGGGGGGAGTTCCTGGTACTAGTGGCTTCAGAGCGATGGCAGGATCGACGCAGATGGGCGTAGACGATTCAGACGGAGCGGAGGAGGTCGTCGACGACTCGGTGCTCGTGGACTCCGTGGAGGTGGGCGCATCGGTGCTCGGGGCCTCAGTGGAGGTGGGCGCATCGGTGCTTGGTGCCTCAGTGGAGGTCGGCGCGGACGTAGTAGGATCGGCAGTGGGAGCTTCCGTCTCAGTCGTCGTGACTGGGACGTCGGTGCTGGGTGGTGCTGGGGCAGGCGGCGCTGGCGATGAAGACCCGCTGCCGCCGAAGGAACCTACGTACGCGTTGAAGTTGTACTTCTCGCACGAGTCCTTGATGTCGAGCCCGCCGTCTCCACCGAGAATCGTTGCACCTCCCCGAGTGACGGAGAACGATTGCTTGCCGACGCCCATCGTGAAGTTCGTCGTCACGACGCCGGCATCGACGTTCACAGTGACCGGCGCTTGTGTTCCGCTCGTGACCGTCAGAGAGCCCGCCTCGGTGAGCATGGTGGTGACGAAAATGAGATCCTGGATGTACTCAATACCATTCGGGGCGGCGAGCGTATCGTTGGTGCATTTCACGTCCTTCGGCGTTGGACGATACCAGTACACCAGCTCGTCCTCCTTAACAGTTGGAGCGGCTGCGCCGGCCTTGTACGCCTCGATGTAGACCTTCATGATGCTGCGCCATCTGCAAACGCGGGTTGAGCTATGAACAACACATGCTTTCTGGCAGGCATACCCATCGTGAGGGAAGCCGGCAGCCCATTCCGAAGAGCCATCGTCGTCGTGGTTCGGTTCGGGGCCGGAGATGTAGTGCGATTCACCTGCAAACCGAGTGCGTAAGAATCAGCAGTTGACGTGGTCGCACGCCTTACCGAAGTCGTTCCAGCTATAAATTTCGTATCTGAGCAAGGTCCGAAACTTCGTATGAGCACGAGTACGTACGTTATGATCTCAATGAGGGCCGGCTTGAGGTCGAGCATCTGCTTCCAGCGGTCCGTGATGAGCTGCTCGCAGATGAAGACCCAGTTCTTGCTGTTGAAGTGCGTCGAGAACCACGGCGAGACGGGAGCGAGGTAGGCCTTGTCACCAAGGTACTTGAAATAGCCCTCGTCCCAGGTAGTGTCCATTGGCCCAGGCTTGATCGAGTTTCCGCCATACGTAGGCCAAGCTAACCAGCTGAGCGCGCCGTCGATGCTCTTCTGGTTGTTCTGAGCCTCGATCGGATCCTGGAGGTGAGGCAACGCGGTAAGCTTGCTGCCAAGCGCGCTCTTGACTGGGCCCCAATCGAACGAGTCCCCAACGAACGTGCTGACGATCTGGCCGCCGTCGTACGTCGCCTGACCCGGGTGCGAGCTGTAGTTTGCGAGGAAGCTCGTGATCAACGCTGTGTCGTCGTTCTGCCAGTACGCAAAGTCGAAAGAGATGAAGACCTTGAAGTCGCTCTGTGCCGCGGCCTCATACGCGAATGAGAGCTGGTCCGGCGTGTACGAGTCCACACGTGGAGGCGCGCAGTTGAGCGCAAAGCCGTCAATGCCAATGGCTTTAGCTTCGGCCATGTCTGCATCGCGTCGAAGTTTAGTCGCACAATCCAGATCAATGGGTTATGGATACATACCGGCCTTCCAGTCTGCGACCGTATAATTCCTCACGATGCCCACCTAGACCGCGCGCGTCAATATTACTTCCAGCATCATTGCTCGTGAAGAACACACCATGAAGTGGGCATAGACAGCCTTGTCTTTCTGCGCAGATACGAAGATACGCGCCCCGGAGAGCAGCGCCGCCACTGCAGAAGCAGCAATGGTCTTAGAAAGCATGGTGAAACGACCTGAGGAGCGAAGAAGACGACAAGCAGGCTATAAAGAAGAAAGGGAAAGAAAGAAGAGTCGAGCAGGCCGTCATCGCAGCTTCGAACATTTCAGTGACCCAGCGTGGTAATATATCAGGTGAGTGGTCGCCTGGTCATGACGAAGGATCAAGAGAATGTCTTTAACACAAGAACACAAGCAATAACCCCAGATTCGTCGAGGACGGCAACTGTGCACCGCCGACCGCAGCAGAAGGAAGATGACGAATTTATCAGCGGCACGTGACTTTCGCGCTTCGCCGGCTTCACACCGATTCTACACGAAGAAGTAGTACTGAAGAAAGACAATGAATGATATGAAAACAGGCTAAAATAGGCACACAGTATCGCAGAGACTTGAGCATTTCCTTGTACAGTACTTGTGGCGCGGCGAGCCACTCCGGGGCTGTTAATACTCGTACCGTGTTAGGGACATTGTACTGCCTGCCTCCTGGTGTATAGGCGAAAAGTGGCAAGACTCGGAAAGGATAGTCTTAGTGTAGTGATGAAGTCAATATTAGAGTCGCAGGGAGGCCGCTTGCCGGCCTATGTCGCGACTTCTACTCAGACTACAGGAGGGGAGCGGGTCGTATGGAGCGGGAGGTGTCGGGGAGAAGGAAGAGACATAAAGCATAATCTACATCTGAGTAGTGGCGATGGGTCTATAACGTGAGAGGGTAGAACAGTGATGTCGGGTGTGTACATGGGGTGCGGGTGGGGTGCAACAGCCTCGGGTCGCGAGCTAACAGGACACTAAACTATTAGTCCTAAGTGCGCTCGTGGGAGAGACAGATCATTTACGAAGAGGTGGGTAAAGGAGCTCGTTGAGCAGGGCCACATATGCGGGTGAGCTCTGAGCAGCAGAAACTGCCTTCGCCTTGACGGGGCACGCGAGCGAGAACGCCTTGTGAGAGTCTCCGCAATTGACGCACGAGACCTTCACGTGCGTACATGAGCGCATGTCGGTGCACTTGGTCGCGGCGGGGCAGGTGCAGTCGCTAGTTGGATGCGCGGATGCGCAGCGACCGCATGCGAGAGGGCGTCGTTCTTGTTGTTTGAGGCAGGTAGAGGAGAGGTGACCGAAACCTTGACAGCGGAAGCACTGCTTGACGCCGGGGACTTGGAGATTGACACAACAGTGCTCACCCAGGATGCAGAGACCTTCTCGAATGAGCTCCCGCGCCGGCGCGATGTCCGTGACAGTGAGGGAAAGAGATGACCGGCCAGACTTGACGACAGCATCACCGTGAACCCAGCTGACCGCAGCTAGATGCTCCCTACGGACAGTGGTCGGGTTTGCAACAGCGATCGCATCGAGCGCGGATTCCGCGGTTGGGTCGAAACGAGTGTCGACAAGGTCTGCCTGTAAGATGATTTTGCGTACCGCGATCCGAACGCCCGTGCCCAGCGCAGGAAGCCACTCGTCCTGGAACTTGACGAGAGCTTCCTTCTGGCCGAGCGAGATAGCGTGGACGAAGAGTCGGGTGCGGTCGCGTTTTACAGAGTGGATGTGAGAACCCGTGGCAGCAAGAACCTCGGACTTGGAGATCGCGGCGTCGAGGCTCGTCTTGATCTGCGATGACGGAATCTTTAGAAGATGGGAGTTGGGCGGGACTGCGTCGAGCGAGAGGGGAATGGACAACGGGAAGGTGCGGGACGGCTTCGTTGAGCGAGGGGTGTGCGCCGAAGCTGGCGATGTCTGAGCGACTGCGGGCCTGTCGAGCGCGGAGGTAATCCTGGCGAGGCTCTCGGCGATGGCGGCGTACTGATCAGGCACGCGATCGGCCACGGCCTCAGCGGGAAGGGTGCCAAGGACGTCCTGCAGGCTCTCCAGGATATCCAGACAGTCGCCAAATCGCTCGGATATGCCTTCGCGCCACCACTTGGGTCCACCGTTGGTCCTGGCGTTGCAGTGATCGACCAGCGATCGCAGAATCGTGATGGCACTCGGCACGTCGTGAGGCTTTGGGAAGCCGTTCGCAGGCTGTTTGGTCCGACGCCGTTGGGTGGATGGACCGGGATCTGCGCCACCAGCGTCGTCAGGCGCCGGTGACCAGATAGACGCCGATCCGGCGGCAGACTCGTCATCGGAGTCCGCGAGGCGCCCGAACGGCATAGCCTAGCAAACGCAGCCTTGGACGTGGAGAGTGAGCGATAGAGACAAAGGCCGCCACACGATGGTGGTGGTACGTGACTAAGAGGCTTTTTAGTCTTAGTGTAGTTGATAGTCCCATCTTCCCCCGTTGTTGAAAAAACTTCAGCGTGGCAAGTAGACCTCCAGCGCTATAATAATCTATCACTAAGATAAGAGAAACACTGGACCAATGTCTTTTTCAGAGATCTAGATAACTTTTGCTCATTTTTTGCGGTTTGTGCTGGTGAGCGGTCGTTTGGTAGCCGCTTCCGAGTCAGTTTTACACTCTGTTCGGCAAGAGCCCAAGAATCAAAAGATAAAAATTGGAGACATATTCGGAGCACCAGGTATGTTTTCATTCCTTCCTTTGGATGGTGTTGACCGCGTGTTGTCGCCGTTGAAGCTCCGCCCGCGTCCTTTCTCCGCTCCGAAGTGACTCGGTCGAATGCTTGCCCGTCCAAATGTGGTGACACTAGTGCGACCGATACTGCGCGTGACTCGCTCTCTCCATTCACCTCGCTCTGCTCATCATATGACCATGTCGAGCTCGCCGCTGCAGTATCTCTGCATTCTCGACTTCGAGTCTACATGTGGCGCGAAGTCGACTTCTGGTTGGGACCGGCGCAAACAGGAGATTATTGAATTCCCTGTGCTCGTGTACAACCTCCAGACCCGCGAAGTGGACCATGTCTTCCACGAATACGTCCGCCCGACGCTTCAGCCCAAGCTCACGGAGTTCTGCACGGACTTGACTGGGATCGAGCAGGTCCGCTTGCGCGTCATTATCGTCTCCTTATCCCATCCTCTCAATGTCGCTTCCAGGGTACCGTAGACGGAGCAGACCCTTTTATTCCTGTGTGGAAGCGTTTCACAAGTTTCGTCGCCGAGCACTTGCCAGAGGATCCTGCCGCGTTCGCCTTCCTCACGTGTGGCGGCTGGGATCTCAAGACGATGTTACCCATGCAGCTTGCGCATGCGGAGGCTCTTACGAAGGGCAAGCCGCCAACACACAGCGATTATGGCTCATACACCGTACCGATCTACATGCAACGTTGGATCAATATCAAGACTCGCTTTTCATCTGTGTACGGCGCTGGTGCTGGTGGAATGGCCGGAATGCTTCAGTACCTTCACCTTTCGCTGGAGGGAAGGCATCATTCTGGTAAGTTGTCAACGGCGTCCCGTTTGACCTCTTCTGACGATGGACATCCGCGCAGGTATCGACGATTGCAAGAACATAGCCCGCATTGTATCACGCATGTTAGACGATGGATGGGTGCCCACCCAGCCCAGTCACGGACACGAAACACCAACTTCGACCGCTCCTCAAGGCATAAGTTAGACTTGTAGTATTACGAACTGTAGCATAGCACACCACCGCTCAATGACAACCCATCTCCAGCCGTCACGGGTCTGAGGAAAGGCCAAGCTTGGGTTTTCGTAGAGACCAGTAACTCGGCTTCCACAATGCGCCACGAGACAGCGCAACGCTGCTCTTCGTGGGGTCGTTGGGGTCCATCTTCGGCAAACGCTCGCCAGCTACGTGGTAGCGGTTGTTATCCTTGCGCCTGATCTCGACAAGCTTCTTCTCGTCGAGCTCGCCCTCGTCTATGATACGCTCAATGTTCATTTGAGGATCCGGTGTGGCCATGAGACGCTCCTGCGGCAGATGAGTGCAGTTACCGACCAGAGATAGACTAAGGACGTACGACTTGGTCTCGCGCACGCAGGCTGAACTCTGCGATATCCTCCTTACTCCGGTAACGCAGCGCCTTCATGATATTGAGGCGCGTATAGTCCCGCAATGGACTTTTCGTCGCCAGTGGCGTGGTGGGCTGGACGTCCTTCTCGACAATGCGCGAAATAGCAGCAGGATCCTGAACGTCTATTCTCGCGTCGCTCTGCCCGCGGACTTTCTTGCCATGGAGTTCCCAGCCGACTGCGCGGGCGGTCATCTCGTACTTGAGGTCGTTCGGGTTGTCGACGAGCTCCAGAATGGCGGCGGGGGCGTTGTCGCCGAAACGGTGGCCATACTTGTGTATACGCGTGTAGCCACCAGGGCGGTTGGCGTATCGCGGCGCGAAGACGTTGAAGAGCTTGGGCACCATGGCAGGTTTCAGCAGAAACGCGCCGGCTCGCTGCATGTGCGCGACGGTGCCCTTCTTGCCCATAGTGATCACCTATGCCCAGCGTTAAGTCAATGATGGGCTCAGATACAGAGATACGGACCTGTTCTGCCAGGCGAGCGGCCTCCCTCGCCTTTGGCAATGTCGTCTTTATTCGCTCGTGCTCGAACAGAGACGTGACCATGTTACTGCAACGAGCTCAGAGACTCGGCAACGACAGCGGCGGGCGCGCATACCGAAGCATGAGCATTCGATGCGACGAGTCGCGCGAGAGCTTGCGGAACGTATGGCCATGCTTCATGCTGGGCGCGTGAGTGCGCGAAACTGGGCAAGATGCTTTCCGCTTTCTTCCGGCGCGCGTCTAGCTCCGTCACACAAAGAGAAAGAAATTGAGTCATTATTGCAAGCATAGTGGCGAGAACGACAGCAAGAAAGCGGCGACAGGTCTTTTTCTTAATCAATACGCGAATTCATATCGAGGCAACCCCTTGAACCTTCCACGGAGGTCGACGACGAACAAGTCGCCAGAATAAGGGAATTGAGCTGGGCGACAATCAGATCAATATGAAGGGGCGCGTAGATGAGACGCGAACCTTGCTTGTGGGCGGGCCCGTTGTTGGCGCCGCAGTGCGCCGTGGTAACGTAGAGCTGATCGAGATTGGGGCCTACGAAGCTCTCAACAACAAAGTCAATCACATCTCAGCCACTCACCTCCGAAGCAGCATGAAGTCACCGTGTAGACCTTAGGGAAAACGATCTCGAAGTCGACTGTACCGTTCTTCTTATGGCGAGTGATCCTCGAGTTGCCCCACCTAGCAGAGATGCGTTAGGTGAGACAACTAGCCGAAGAATGGTGCTGACCTTGCGCTCCAGATGCAACCTTCAGTGTCGATACAAAGACCATCGCAGTACGTGTTGGACGGATAGCCGAGAGCGCAAGCATCGATGAAAGTACGCCGATTGCTCACGGTGCCGGTGCTGACGTTGTAGTCGTATGCATAGCTGGCCACGGGCAGGCGTGGACTCGTCAGCGTACACGGCATGACGTGCGCAACCAAACGCACATGTGGTTGACGAGAGAATTGGTGAAGTAGCTGGAAAAGGAGATGAGCCCGCCATATGGAGATGGAGCAGCGTAACCCTACAGGGTCTTATCATCGGCGCTCCAGCCAAGGCCATTGCCATCCTGAAGAGATGTTAGCAATGCAGAGGAACTCCGACGGGACAGGAGATATATACGAACAGTGAAGCCGGTGTCAAGAATGGTGTGGCTGCCCGTCGATGGGTCGAACGAGTAGAGCTTTCCAGGCACACGGCCGTCAGGAGACTGCACTGTGCCAACGAGGAACCTTCCACGTTTATCGCAGGCACCGTCGTTGAAGCGAGTAAAGGGCGCCTCGCTCGCGGGCAAGGGCTTCTTCAGGTAGGAGACACTGCTGCCGTTGAGCAATGCGATTCCCTGGGCAGTGGCGCACGCGAGCTGAAGCAGGCAATGAGCTTCGTCATGCGCTGATCCTCTAACAAGACGCACGCCGGCACCTCCCCTGCGCAACACGAGGCAAGTAACCGGTTCGGTGAATTGATCGACAGTGAGCTGGCGCGTAATCGTGTTGAAGTGCAAGACCTGCGTTTGTATTAGTTCGTCACGGGATGCACGCTCCGGGAAAGTGCAAGCCTGTTTCTTCAGGATGTCGACGAAGTGCAGAGTCGAGCGGTACGGATCCCAGAGGGGTCCTAGAGTAGAGACGATGTCAAGACGAGGAGCGGAATAGACCGAGACGAGGACCTCCCTTCACCGAGGGTGCAGGCCGTGCGTAGGATGGGCTCGTTGACCTGGATAGTGGGGACGGACATGGAGAGCGAGGCAAGGTTTTTGCGGGTCGCCTGCGCGCGTTTTATGAAGCGGCGCTAGGCACACCAGATCGTCAAGACGATCTGGTCCAAGGAAAATACGGCCAGGGCGTATCCCGCAGCGATTGGCACGTCACGGTTTGCGTTTCTAGTTGTTTTATTTTTCGACGGGACGTCGTTTATGTAAAAACA
This sequence comes from Exidia glandulosa HHB12029, assembly GCA_001632375.1. NCBI lineage: Eukaryota > Fungi > Basidiomycota > Agaricomycetes > Auriculariales > Exidiaceae > Exidia > Exidia glandulosa. The sequence goes on from KV425913.1 coordinate 263,233, forward strand.
TGGCAATATCCCAGTAGGGGAATAGCGGACGTGCGTCAGTGGGCTGGATAGGAAGTGCATGAGCCAAGAGTGGGGGTTTGTGGCTGTACAACACGGACCTTCAGGCGTCTTGCTGATGTATTCGATCGCTGCAATGAAACGAAAAGCGCGTCAGGTGGTTCGGCGTGTGAAGGCGGCACCGTATCGTACCCTGCTGCACCGTCGAGATAGCGTCCGCCTCCGCGTCAGGTATCTCGATGCCAAACTCCTGGCGCATTTTGTCAGCTAATTGACGCGGAAAAGGGCTGGTGGAAAAATAAGACGCGCCTCCTCGATGGCCATAACGACTTCTACCGCGTCCAAGCTGTCGAGACCGAGGTCGTTCGAGAACGAGGCAGACGTCGAGAGCTGCAACAAAATCGTCTAAGACCGCGTAATTACGCAATGTTGAATATAAGCACCTTGCCGGGGTCGACCTTCTCGAAACTTTTCAGCACGTCGAGAACGCGAGACTCAATCTGGCTCGCGTTCAGGCCAGCCGCGGCAGAATAGGGCGCAAAGCGCATGCGCATGACGGGCGCTGGTCTTTGCAGCGCGCGGGTTGCGAGTGGGCGCGCCGCAGCGCGGAGAGTTGTGCGAAGGGCGAGCATGCTCAAGGTCGAGATCACGTTCGGCAGTTTCCAGCCCGCGGCTCTTCCTCGAACTCCATTGGCGGCCGTACATTCACACTTTTTCTCTTGCTCGCTGTCCGCGTTCTGAATCTACAGTCACTCTGGAGGGGGACTTTTCAGGTCGTGTTACTCTCTGTGCCGCGTCGGCATCTCGTCTCCGTTCAGTTCGGCTCGCCGTCTTGCTGGAGCCCTCTGACGCCTCGAAGTCTCGTCGATCTCCGCGACGTTTCCCACAGCACAACACGTGCAGACCAGAATGCTCAGCCACCGGTCTTCATTTGCGGCTGACCTTTTTCCGTGTGCGAACTCTGTTTATCGGCGTGCGTCTTGGCGTCATTCCGTTGTCCCAGCACCCTGTCCGTGCTTGCGCCGCTGCACCGTATCTCTCTCAGACAGATCTCGAACCGAGCCGGTGCTCCCAGGCAGGCGCAGGCTCCGGTAGATCTTACACACTCGTGACAATGACATGAGCATCTATTTTTCTCTGGAGCACGCAGCCTGCATATGCTGTTTATGGCTCTAACCGCTTCGGGTCCCTGGGGAACAAGGACGCTCGTCGAATGTTGTTGAGCTTCAAGAAAAGCATCAACACGCGCTCCAGGCCTGCGGCATGCCCATATCAGCCCGTGCCAAACTTGCAGTGTCACGCGGCGCCTGAACGCGCAAAGAGAGAGCGTACCAATGCCGCCTCCACCGTGCGGTGGGCAACCCATCCTGAACGCGTCGACGTACGCCTTCATCGACTCCGGGTCGATGCCCTTCTTCCGCATCTCCTGCATGAGGAGCTGGGGCTCGTGAATGCGCTGCGCGCCGGACAGAATCTCCTCACCGCGCATGAAGAAGTCGTAGGAGTTCGACAGACCCTGCGTCGAAGAGATTAGCCGGGAAGTTTCGCTGTGGACAGCGAAGACCACCCACAGGGTTGTTGGGGTCGGCCATCGTGTAGAACGGCCGGAGCTCCATTGGGAACTTGTCGATGATGAAGTAATCCGTCTGGTACTTTTCGCGGACGAGTCTTCCCAACCGTTTTTCATTTTCCGTGCTAAGCGAGCGAAAAAAGAAGAGAGCGCAGCGCCCGTCAGCGCCCAGGCCCTTGAAGGCCAGATCTCCTTCGCAGCGCGCGAGGAGAGGGCTGGCCTGAGAAGCAAAGAAACGCACTTAATGTCATCCAGGACGGAGCGGTCGACGCCGTCGGCAACGAGTAGGTCCACGGCCTCGGCAAACGTGAGCTTGAGCGTGCCCTCCGGACCCTCGCGCCAGATGAACTCTTCAGCCGGAAACTGCTTGCGCACGATCTCGATCTCGTTCTTGTACTGTTCGCGCAGGTTGCGGAATATGTAGAGGAAGAGACCGTCGAGGAGCTCCATCACCTCGTGGTAGTGCTCTTCAATCGCCATTTCCAGATCGAGGCCAATAAACTCTGTCAAGTGACGGTGCGTATTGGCGTTCTCAGCGCGGAACACTGCAAGTAGGAAGGGGGATAAACATGACGCGCAGGGAACGCCGAGTGTGACCGATTGCGTACCCGGGCCAATCTCGTAGACACGCTCGAAGTCGGCAGCGATGCACATCTGCTTGGCAAGTTGCGGACTCTGCGCCAGGAAAGCATCGCCTGAAGAGAAGCAACGTCAAAGGAAGTTTCGTCGTAAGAGGCACCCGTTCGTGGACGTACCCTTGAAGTATTGCACCTTGAAAACTGACGCCCCGGACTCGGTTGCAGCGCCTTGGAGCTTGGGGCTGTGGATCTCGGTGAAGCCGTTTTTGTGCAGGTAGTCGCGGAAGAAGTCGGTCACGACAGCTTGCAGCTTGAATATGGCCTGGTTTGTTTGCGTCTACACCGGGGACGGTGAGTAGCGCGAAAGGAATACTATGACGTGGGCAGCATACACGCAGGTCGAGCACACGACCGCTCAGGCGCGTGTCAATGTTGACGCGGTTGAAGTCAGCACCTTCCTGTGCGTAGTCGGCCTCCGCGCGGTTCGCATCTTCGAGACTGAAGGGCAGGAGACCATCGAGACCAGCGATGAGGTTGAACTGCAACACGCGTCAGGATGGAGGTGTGCATAATATAAGTGAGCGTACCTTGCTGATCTTGATCTCAAGGTCCTTCACCGACGCGCTCTTGATCTCCTCAGCGGTCTTCTCCACGACGCCTACGCAGACATAAGCATTGTGCGACGCGAAAGAAGTATCGATACTCGCCCTCAACGAGAACGATCGACTCTGCAAGCAGAGACGAGGACCACTTGAGCATCTGCTTCGAGACCTTGGTGCCGTCGATGATCATGAGGCCCTGGATAGACGCGGTCTTTTGTCGCAGGTTGAGGAAGAGCATCTTGGAGCCCTGTGCTCTGGACGTGTTGATGCGCGCGCGGAAGAGGACGGTCTTGCCGACATCGTTGGGCGTGAGCGCCGCGATGCTAATGCGCTCGCGTTCTGCGAGATCGGTGAGCAGACGTCCCAGATCGCGCTGATACACGACTCACTCGTGCGCTCCTGCGACATGTTGAGCGGCAGCGGTCCATACGAGCCCTCAGCATAGTCCTGCACGCGCGATGTGAGCCTGCGCGATGCATGTATCCAGGGAGCGTACAGGCTCGGCGACCGGGGCTGCTGCGGCCTGTGAAGCCTTCTTGGCGTCCTTTGCGGCGGCCTTTTCTGCCTTCTTTGCCGCCTTCTTGAGCTCGTTCTTGGACGGGCCCTTGGGCTCTGTCGACGCGCTGCGAGCAATGTGGCATACAGCTGCTCAGTGCTTCGATGCGCGCGCGATCCGGGCTAGGCGACTCACGCGGCGTCCGGGGTCGCTGGGGTGTCGGCCATGGGTGGTTGTGCGAGGGATGCGGGTGACTCGAGCAGTGCTGGCTGGTCTGGTCTGGTCTTCGGACGGACAACTCCGGAACTGCTTTCGCACTTGTAAAAATTCACCGTTCCTTCATCGCCCATTAGACTTCCTAATGCTCGCGCTGCGCCGTCTTCCCGCGGCCCGCCTCGTCGGTCTTCGTTCCATCTCTGCCTGGTCCGCGGTCCCGGCTGGCCCCCCAGACCCAATTCTCGGTGCGCGGGACGGTTGAGGCGCGCGCGCGTACCTGGCTGACGACGGCGCAGGCGTGACCGAGGCGTTCAAGGCAGACAAGGACCCGCGGAAGATCAACCTAGGCGTCGGCGCGTACAGAGACGAGAATGGCAAGCCCTACGTCCTGGGCAGCGTCAAAAAGGTGCGCACTTGCGGGCTCGAACGCGCACGACAGGAGTTAACACGCGTCCCAGGCCGAGGCGTTGCTGGCTGAGCAGATGAACGACAAGGAATACCTGCCCATTACCGGCAACGGTCAGTTCACCAAGCTCGCCGCCGAGCTCGCCTACAGCCCGGAGAGCGCGCCGTTGACTGAGGGCAGAGTGCGTGCAGCTACACGGACGCACGTGCTCATTCCTGACGCGTGTATGCTGCCGCTAGATCGCGGTCACGCAGTCCATCTCGGGCACTGGTGCTCTGCGTATTGGTGGTGCTTTCCTTGGCCGCCATTACCCCCACTCCAAGGCCATCTACCTCCCGACGCCGACCTGGGGTAACCACATCCCGCTCTTCCGTGACTCTGGCCTCGAAGTCCGCAACTACCGCTATTTCGACAAGAGCACCGTCGGCATTGACTGGGCCGGCCTGACGGAAGACTTGAAGGTATGGCCAGACTCCCATTTACGTGATGACGAGATTGATCCTCGTTCCCCCGAAGAACGCGCCGGAGAAGAGCATCGTCCTCTTCCACGCGTGCGCTCACAACCCGACGGGCGTTGACCCCACGCCCGAGCAATGGAAGGAGCTCTCCGACCTCGTCAAGGAGAAGCAGTTCTTCCCCTTCTTCGACATGGCCTACCAGGGTTTCGCGTCTGGCGACTGCACCAAGGACGCGTTCGCTGTCCGTCACTTCGTCAAGGAGGGTCACCAAATCGCTCTTTCCCAATCGTTCGCCAAGGCACGTACGCTTGTCTCCGTGTGTATGCACACTAACATTACGTAGAACATGGGTCTCTACGGCGAGCGTGTTGGCGCGTTCTCCCTCGTCACCGCCGACCCTGAGGAGAAGGCGCGCGTCGACAGCCAGCTGAAGATTGTCATCCGCCCGATGTACTCGAACCCGCCCCTGCACGGTGCCCGCATTGCGGCCACCATTCTTGGCTCGCCCGAGCTCAAGACGGCATGGTACAGTCTTCCCAAAAGAACGCCAACCAGACAACCAAGCAACCAACCTAAAAGGAAGGCCAAGGCAAAGGCAAGGCCCAACCCAACAACAACAAGCCCCAAAGCCCCCAAAAAAACCCGCAAAAACAACCCAAAAACCCCCGACAAGGGGGCCAAAACAAAGCCCAAAACCGCAAGGTCAACCTCAACGGGCCCAAACCCACCCAAAACAAAGCCCCCCCAAAAAAAGCCCAAAACCAAAAGAACACCGAACGCCCGAACCCCAAGGCCGGGCCGAAAAACGGGAAACGGGGCCAACTTGCCGAAGGCCGTGAAAAAGCCCGTAAAAGCCAACCGGAAAAAAAACTTTAGAGGTATGCTACGCGAATGCCATTCTGAGGTTTTTTTCTATCGCTGCCAAAAGCGGTGAGCGGGTTGCCTTTTCGGGGCGCGAATCTCGGAGATCCTAGGATTGAAGTCCGGGCGTGTTTGCTCCCGCTCCGCCCCGGGGCTTTCTCTCTCTTTCTCTCTCCTTCCTTCCCGACCTTACCCCTCAAGACCTCATCTCTTCCACCCGCAACCCACCCCACCCCACCCCCAGCACCCCCCATGTCGAGGTCCTCAACACCCACCACCCTCGAGCCGCCGCGCGCGCCGCCGCCTCGCTTTGGTCCCCAGACGACACGTTGGGAAAAGGAGAAGGCCGCGGCGGGCGACTCGTTCGACTTTGTGGACGACCCCACGGTCATTGGTCTCTGGCTCATGGGCGAGACTGTCGGCAAGGGCGCCAGCGGTGAGCGTCGCGCTCGTGTGGCCCCTATTTTACTCATCCCGGCTCTCTGCAGGACGCGTCAGAATCGCACGGCACACTCGTACGGGCAAGATCGCAGCGGCCAAGATCATCCCGGCCAAGGACTTCAATGCGTCGCGTCTGTCGCTGGCGGCTGCGGCGACCAAGGCAGACAAGCAGCGCATGGGCATCGAGCGCGAGATCCTCATGATGAAGCTCATGGACCATCCCAATATCATGCGGCTCTACGACGTCTGGGAGAATAACCAGGACCTGTGCGTACTCGCTCGAATACCCGGTGCATATATATTGACCACGATTCAAGGTACCTCATCCTCGAATACGTCGAAGGCGGCGAGCTCTTCGACTACCTCGTAAACAGGGGCAAGCTTCACGTCCCGGAGGCTCTCAACTACTTCAGGCAAATCATCTCCGGTCTGCACTACTGCCACTCGTACTCCATCATCCACCGCGACCTGAAGCCGGAGAACATCCTGCTCTGCGGGCCGAAGCTGCAAAACATCAAGATCGCCGACTGGGGCATGGCGACGCTCCAGCTACCGTCAAACCAGCTCGAGACGTCGTGCGGCTCGCCGCATTACGCCAGCCCGGAGATCGTCAACGGCCAGAAGTACGAGGGCGCACCGTCGGACATCTGGAGTAGCGGAGTCATCCTCTTCGCGCTGCTGTCTGGTCGCCTGCCCTTCGACGACAAGAACATTCGCGCGCTGCTGGACAAGGTGCGGTTGGGCAAGTTCCAGATGCCGAGCGGGATGGAGCCTCGCGCGCGGGACCTCATCTCGCGCATGCTCGTCGTCGACAGTTCGCAGCGCATCACGGTACGCAATCGTCATCTGTCGGCCGCGCTCGCAGTATCTAAACCCGTCACCAGATGGCCGAAATCTTGCAGCACCCGTTCATGAAGATGGATACTCCAGGCATCGGCCCGACGCTTTCACCCCCGCCGTACCTCGACCAAGAGGCTCTCATCCGCGCCATCGCCCCGGAGAACATCTGCCAGGCGAGCTTCGACAGCCTCATGGCCATATGGATCGACAAGATCGACGGGGACGACCTCTTCAACGCCCTGACGTCGCCTGGCCGCAACTTCTACAAGTCGATCTATCAGCTGCTTCTGAAGTACAAGGAACGAAGCATGGAGGAGTACAACATGAACGAGGATTACGGTACGTTCTTCCTTCTCTGGTTTCTTTGTATTGAGCTCTACGTAGATGGCAGTACTCGTCCGAAGGCTGTTACTCCCCGTCATCGCGCTCCTCCTCGACCACCGACCGCATCTCCGAACAAGCGCGCTTCGACCGCAGCCCCACCACCCCGACAGCGCTCGGGCAGCAGGCCAAGAAGCTCTCACCGTCCTGCATCGTCAATCGGATCGCCAACAATCGTCTCGCCTAATCCTCCGGTACTCCCTCGTATCCGTGTGTCCACGCGGGAGCGCGACCCATCCCGCGACAGGACAGGACCGATCTCACCTGTCGTGACCTCGCCTGTCGCGGAACCGCCCGCCCCTGCACAGGCGTCGGCAACCGCACTGGGCTTCATCGTCCCACCCATCGTGGCCGATCCCGCACTGCAGCAGACCATCGACAATATCGCGGAGCAGGTCAACGCGCTCGTCCCGATTCACAACGCGCAAACTACGAACGATACTTTCGTGGCGCCTAAGCGGCGGGAGACTGGCGAGGAGAAGGAGAACGTTCGCGTCAAAGGGAGCATGGGTCCGCCCCAGGTCCCCGGCAAGCGTAAGGACGACGAGATGCCCGGCACGTACCATACAGTCCGCCGGTCGACGGTGTCTGCAGCCAACCCGGCTAAAGCTACGGTCAACAAGGCGAACGCGCAGGGTATCTCGAGCAACGGCGGTCGTGATATCATTCCGAAGGGCGGCGACAAGCGCAAGAGCAAGCGTGAGTCGGCTGCTGGCTTACACTCGTATCTACAACTTACATAACGTCATGCAGCCGCTCCTCTCGACCTCAGCATCCCCAAGTACAGCCGTCAAGGCTCCGACGGGTACGGCCCGACGTCGTCGCAGCTCTCCAGCGTCCCGACGCCGGTCTCGTCGCCTTTCCTCGGCACACCGGTCGTGTCCGAGTTCCGCGGCTGGTTCACGAACCTGTTCAACTGGAAGGCGCAAACGCTCTCGTTGAACTCGTCCGAGAACTGTCTTGCGTCGCGGGACGAGGCTGCGAAGATTCTCATGAGGTTCGGCGTCATATGCGGTCTTGAGGACATCGAGGGATGGGGAATCCTCCGCTGTAAGATGGAAGAGGTTCTCGGTGCGTTGCTATGCTTGGGCCTCATGACACGGATAACTGACCACATGCCTCTCAACAGATGGCGCCGGCAACACTCAGATGAAGTCTGCGAGGTTCAGGATCGAGTTCACCCCTGCCCTCACGAGTCAATACGTGTCTGTCGCGACACTCGTCCTCGAGAAGGGTGCTCTGTCAACTTTCAAGGCCGCGTTCCAGCATCTCCGGGCACACTGGACGTGAGTCTTCCTGTGCCCATCCTATTCGATTTATTCTAATATCGTCCCGCAGTCTGGATGTCATTCCGCCTCGTACGTCCGGCGATAACTGGGTCGCTGTGGAACCTGAGGCGGCTTACGCGTAAACTACACGCATCACTCGTTAAGTATTACCCAAAGCATTTCTGTTTCCTTGTTTACCTAATCACGACCTTCACGACTCTGTCCGTTTTGCACACATCCTCGCCATGTCATGTCATGTAATGTTATTTGTTTAGTACGATCCCGTCCATTGTCCTCTTACCGCATGCGATAATACGCACATAGATGTTTCGCGCGTCGTTTTGTGCACATCATTCCTTTACTAGCAAGTCGTTCATTGAAAACGCAGGAAGTACACCGGCAACTCGCAGAGCGCCTATTTCTCGTTGATGTGCACCAGTTTCTTGTCGTACCAAACCTCACATTGTCGCTGCCGGAAACACTTGAATCATTAAAGAGAGCCAACCGTGGATGCGTCGCTGCTGCCTTCGTCGTCGGCGTCTTGGACGTCGATGATGCTTGGCAGTTGGCGTGGAGGAGGATCGATGCGTGGTGCGCAGAGATAGCGCTCGATGACTTCGGAGCGGGTATCCTTTACGAAGGCTACAGACCTCAGTAACATCTACAGCCCGCACGGGAGGCGCACCCAGTGAAGTTTCGTCCCACGGCATGTAGCAAGCAAGATAGTCCTCCCTCGCGGTAAGCACGGCGTTAATCGCATCTTCCTCCCGCATGCGCGACCGGCGAACAGACTCGTTAGCGATGAGCAGAGGATCGTGGAGCAATTCTTCGGAGGACCATCGACCTCCACAGACCTCGACGTTAGCTGAGCCAAAGTCAGTGACAGCAATTTGGCACTGGCCTGAGGAGACGAACGAACCAGGAGCCCAAACGGCACCGAAAGTAGTGAAGATACTCCACAGTTCCTCGCAGTGGAAGTCCTGTTCGCACGGCGTGCGTAGGGCGCACCTCACTAGTGCTTCATTGCGCTTGCAGCGGTGTTCGGCGACTTTGCCCAATTTGATGATGAAGACGCGTTGTCCGTTCATTGCGACAGCGGACGCGCTGAACTGTCCATGCTTATACCCGCAATTGTGCAACGCCAGAACTGCATCTGCAATGCGGTCGCTACCGAGGATATGAGCGTATGAGCGGAAAAGGCGAATCGTTGCCACGAACCGAAGCAAGTAATCAAGGTGGTGCAGTGCGGAACGTGCCGCGTGCCCCGTGTCGCTCAAGGTCGGCCCTACATCGACCAGAACGAGGATGGTGTACGGGATGTGGGTACCGGATACTTTCGGGATGGGGTGGCTCGCACGTTCTTTGCGGTGGAAGAGGCCCAGCGAACGGGGCACCAAGACGTCCTGCTGGTCTTTGAGGGAGTCATAGACTTGCGCCTCGCGGCGCAGGCTATCGATGCGCTCGGGAGTTCGCCCAGCCTTGATCCAGACTTGTAGTCCACGAATGTTCTCGGGACCCGCGGTGATCCGACCGCGGAACAGCAGTGAAGAGCTGGGTGTCCAAGGGTCAACCCCACGTCTGTCGATCTCTTCGCCAATACAAAGAGTAGTAGGCAAGGTAGTGTTCGGTGCTGGGTTGTCCGGCAAGGAAGTCGAATCTGAGTCGGACGTAAAGCCGACCCATTGTCGCCGCTGAAGGCGTCGCGGACCGGGTTGGGCAGATTGCATGACGTGTTCATATTTACGCAGACCACTTGGATTGCCGACGTAGGTAGTGAACCCTATAACGAAGTCCATCGTTCTGCGTCAGTTGTGGCGGTTAGCGGAAAAGAGTGCCTCGGCTCATGCCGCAACAACAGCCTGATTCCGCCGCGGACGGCTGTATTCGGATGTTGCGTGCCAAGTCCGCTGGCAGCATGTTTCTCAGAGCCACAGGTCCGGCGCTCTTTCCCGCAGCTCGCGGGCTCTCTACACGGGCATCCCAGGTTCTGTCCAGCCTGGGAATCAACCATGCAGAACCCGTGCCAGGCGTGTATGACGGCCAGTGGCGTGGGTCGGGCGAGCACTTGGTGTCGGTCTGCCCAGCGACGGGCGAGGAGCTCGCGCGCGTAGTCTCGGTCAGTAGGCAGCATTTACGCTCACTAAGTGCTCATGCGCGCTGTAGGCGTCCCCTGAAGAGCTGCACACAACGCTCGACAAGGCCCGTGAGGCGTACAAGTCGTTCAGACTCGTCCCAGCCCCGCGCCGCGGTGAAGTTCTGCGTCAGATACGAGAGGGTGTGCCGACCACGCCTAACGCGTTTTCTGATCTAATGCATCCCTCGCAGCCATTGCAGCGAAGGTATGTCGCTACTATCGCAGCGTATCCGTCTCGGAACTCACGCGACGCGGCTCAGAAAGCCGACCTCGGCGCCCTCGTCTCGCTGGAAATGGGTACGTTGTGCTCAAGAGTCAGGCGAATGTAACTGACGATTGGAACAGGCAAGATTCGCTCAGAGGGTGCGGGCGAAGTCCAAGAGATTGTCGACATCCTCGACTACGGCGTTGGGCTCTCACGCATGATGAACGGTCGCGTCGTGGCATCCGAACGTCCAGGCCATTCCATCCTCGAGAGTACGTCCCCTGGCTGGTAGCACTCGCTCAGTGCTCACGCGCGCCTAGTTCCGAACCCTCTGGGCGTTGTTGCTGTATTGAGGTCACGCGTCCCAATGCTCCGTCCTTACGGTAGCGCTCACATGCAACATGCAGTGCCTTCAACTTCCCCGTTGCCGTCTACGGCTGGTGCGAGCACTTCATTTCATGGCGCATACATGCTTGCTCATGCTTCGTTAGGAACCTCGCGTTGTCGTTCGCGGCAGGGAACGCGACTATCTGGAAACCGTCCCAGACAACCCCGCTATGCTCCATCGCGCTCACAAAGATCATATCCGAGGTGCTCGAACGCAACGAGCTCCCGGGAGTGCTCGCGGCGCTGGTAACTGGCGCAAAAGATGTCGGAAGTGCTATCGTCGAGAGCGAATATGTGGACATGGGTTCGTCTACTTACTCTTGATCAAACGCCCCTCCTGATCTTGTCGTGTTCTGCGTCTATAGTATCCTTCACGGGCAGTGAGGCTGTCGGGCGTCAAGTTGCCAAAACCGTTCAGTCGCGCTTTGGCAAAGTTCTCCTCGAACTCGGCGGGAACAACGCCTCCATCATCATGCCGGACGCCGACCTGTCTCTCGCCGTACCTGCTGTGTTCTTCGGCGCTGTCGGTACCGCTGGCCAGCGCTGCACTTCTACCCGCAGGCTTTACCTCCACCGCACCATCGCACCCGAAGTTCTCTCGCGCTTAGAGACGCTGTACGCCTCCGTCCCGCCGAAAATGGGCGACCCGCTGCTTGAGAACACGCTCCTCGGCCCTCTGCACAACGAGAACGCGGTGCAGATCTACGAGCGCGCACTGGAGACGCATAAAGCGCAACATGCGGAGATCCTCACATCGTCTGGGCGCTACACCCAGCTCGCGGAAGGCAACTTCGTCCTGCCAGTGATCGCAGTCCCAAAGCACGCGGACCCCGGGCTTGCGGGTTCGATGTGGAGCACGGAGACGTTTGCGCCGATTCTGAGCGTCGCGGTGTTCGACGAGCTTGAGCAGGCTATCGAGTGGAACAACGCTGTGCCGCAGGGACTGAGCAGCAGCTTATGGAGTGCGTGAAGTCTCGAGCCACGTCCTTTCGATGAACGTCATACTGATTCGTCCACGTTCCCGCAGCGCGCGATGTACGGCATATAGGACAGTGGCTCGGACCTGCGGGGTCCGACACTGGAATTGTCAACGTACGTCCACCGTCCGCATGCCCTCGTCTCCTCGAGATATTCATATGCTCTGGCAGGTCAATGTCGGTACGAGCGGCGCAGAGATTGGAGCTGCCTTCGGCGGCAACAAGGTACGCAGTTTGATCATGAGCTCCTGCGTTTTGTCGCTCACATCGGTGTAGAGCACCGGTTGGGGTCGCGAGTCTGGCGGCGACGCGTGGAAGCAGTATGTCCGTTGGTGCGTTGTGTCTCGATGTCGTCCTACCGACTCGAACTTGAGTTTGCTGACTATGCTCATGCAGGAGCGCCGCAACTATCAACTTCTCCGACGCAGCACCTCTTGCGCAAGGCGTCAGCTTTGCGCCATGAGTGGTTAACAATTGTCGGGGGAGTGTACTTTTGGTATTGGTTACAATACAGACTCGTCAATCCTATCGCAACGGAGTTGTGCTCGTACAATCAATGAAATTACCGACCCCACCGTCCTGCAGTCGCCTGTTCACTGAAACACGACAGCAGACTAATCGTACTATATGTGGGATTGTGTTCAAATTGATATTCGAGAGCAATAAGATAGCGGCGGCGGGTTCTACAGAAAGCTACAGGTACAACACTAGTGAGCGAGTGAGCGGGAAGGACCAAGACCAAAGTCAGAAGGAGAGGATGGGGACGAGACCATGCGCGGATGCGAGGTGAGGAATGCGTGAGGAAAGCAGCGACGAGGACAAGATGGAACGAAAGCTCTAGCTCTCTGCGAGCTCAAAATACGAGCGGAACATAGGTTCTCTGTCCAGACCCGTGTCAGAGACGACGGTGTGCACATGCAAAAAGAGAGCGGGGAATCTGCGCGTAAAGTACGCGAGGAAACCATCGGGCATTGACCCAACGTGGCGCTTGACGTGGTCAGGCAGGTCCTGGTAGTGGTGCTTCTACTCGCCATGAAGCCAAGTCAGCGCAACACATATGTGTATCAGAAAGGGAAGAACGGACCTTGTTGCGCAGCGCACGAAGCAGGTCCTGCACGGCCTTTCCGTCGTATTTGCGGAACTTGCCCAGATTCTCGATAAATATTCTATCCAAGCGCGAATGCCAGTCCGCGCCGACGACGTCGTATGCGCCGGTCTCCAGCACGATGAGCGGCTGTTCTCTTGGAGCGCGACACATGATCTCGAAGCGATCCGACGCATCCTGCAAGAAATTCAAGCGTCGGCCTGGTGTCCAGAAGAACGGATGGAGGAGAATCGCGAGCGTGTCGGGTCTGCAGAATGCCACGTCAGTCAACCCGTCCACGCAGCAGTGCCGTATGACATACCGCGCCTTGGGCTCCGGGTCAAGCATTTTTGAAATAAGGTCCATCGCCTCGACGCCTTCCTCTCCAAGCCGCTCGAGCTCGTCTAGTCGGAACTCGTTTTTCATGATATTTCTCTCCCGGTTGAAGCGGTCGCCGTACGGATGGTCGCCGTTGGTGAGGGTATAGTAGAATAGACAACCGAGCGCGAATACGTCGACTGACTTCGTCAGTCGCTTCGCCGTCGTGCCCGCGATCGGCGAGGTGCCACTGCTGCTCCCGCGTGAAGAGTCATCTGGACTCTGGTCGTCCAGCTTGACATCGCCACGCAGGATTTCTGGTGCTCGCCAGCCAACAGTGCCTGCAGCCATCGCACCGTGCATGGTGGGCATGAAGCTCGTCTGATCCGAGTCGAGCTTCTTGCAGAGTCCAAAGTCGGAAATGAGCATTCGCCGAACACCGTTCTTCGCGTGCGAGACGAGGATGTTCTGTGGCTTGATGTCGCGGTGCACGATCTTGAGCGAATGCAAGTGACGCAGGCCGGCCGTAACCTGCGAAAGCGCCTTCTTCGGGTCGAATGCGATGGAGATGTCACGGAATACGTCGGGGCGTTCGACGACGTCCGCAAGCGACGCTGGACAGAGCTCGAGTGCGATGTAGAGGAAGTTGTCGCGCTGCTCCTTGTAGAAGTAGCGGATCACATTCGGATGGTCGTCCGACTCCTGCAGTAGCTGCACTTCGCGCGTTGCAAGCGTCACGAAGTCGCCCAGCAGCCGCTTCACGGCCACTGCTCGTCCTTGGAACGCGCCCTGATACACGATTGTACCGTGCGAACCAAAGCCTTTATCAAGTCAGCATTGCACAGGTCGGAAAAGATTTGCCATATCGGGAGACGCACCCAACACGGTTTCGGACACGACCAGGGAGGTGGCTTGTGGTCTTGGTGTCGCAAGAGGCGAGGGCGAAAGGATCGGTGGTGGTAATACGATTTGCACGTACTCGGCGTCGATTGGCGCGTCTGCACCACTGGTATCCACAGCGAGTTCTGGACCATCGCCCGACCCATCCATGTTGTTGGACTTGCCTTTGGGCTTGCGGGTCCGTTTGCGTACGCGTTTCCTCTTCGGCGTCGCACCGTCCTCTTTATCGTCGTCCTCTGCATCTTTCGAATCATCCGCGACGAGACCGTCCGCAGCCTGATCCTGCACATCCGCCACTTCAGCCGATGTTACTGACGTTGTTGGTACAGGAACGGGCGCGTCAGGAGGTGGCTGGGAGTCCAGAACGGGCGTGACAGGTGCAGCGGCCGTAGACGCCGGAGTCTTTGCAGACCAGTCGGCTTCAAATTTGATGGTGACAGGCCGACTGCGGACGACGAGCCATAGCAAAGCCGCAACGCCAAGTGCAACGAGAGGAGCGAACGTCTTGCTCGACGAGCGCTGGAAGTAATTGCGAGAACTATCCGGGAGTTCTGTGATCCTAGACTCCACAGGTGTGGAGTGTCTGCGCTCCGGCGGCTGCGGCGCCGACGGCGTTGCCAGGTCGCCCGGTTTGAATACCTCAGGCGGCGACGGGGCAGGAGGATCAAGAAGGCGGTCGAG